>JAGPOW010000797.1:28005381-28037629 GCA_030014935.1 Caiman crocodilus | reverse complement strand
GGTGCTCTCCCCTACCCTGGGGGTCTTCAAGAGGAGGTTAGATGGGCATCTGGCTGGGGTCATCTAGACCCAGCACTCTTTCCTGCCTATGCAGGGGGTCGGACTTGATGATCTATTGAGGTCTCTTCTGACCCTAGCATCTATGAATCTTTTTGCCAGACACTCCCAGTGGTAGTAAGGCAGGAAGGACCAAGATCAAACAAGAGGCTGAGTCTAAGATTAAGAAAATGTGCAAGTCTTCTGAACCGGCTGCAGTGCTACAGGCAGAAGTATGCTGCACAAGGATTTGCTGCCAGAAACCACCTTGGGGACTGCACCGATAGCCTCTAGGAATTAAGTACATTTTAGCAACGTGGTTGGCTGAGAACCGCAGGTTGGCCCCTCTGGACGCCAGCCATATTATACAAGGAGAGAACCAGAGGAAGAATGTATGAACTCAATAAATGGAGAACTATGTCAAGAGGAGGTACTGCTGCCAAATGTAACCCCCTGGAACCACTCACCACACCCCTGTATTCCCAGCCACAGCAATCCCAGAACAGCTGGTTCCGTCTCCTCTAACATTCAAAGTCCACACAGAACATACTTTAAAGGTCATTACTGTGGTTTGCTTTGTTAATTGGTGCTAATCAGACAGATTTCTTGGCAAAGGAAAGACAACATTTGGAAAGAAACCAGCAGACTTTATAAAAACAGAAGACAAGGACCAAATTCCTCTCCTGTCAGAGATCACACAGCCCCTCCCAGGAAGGGGGGGGGGGGGCTGTACCTTTACAGCCAAGAGGGTCAAGAAAGTGAAAAGATAATTGCTTGAAAGACTGTGAAGTTTCAGAGCAGTTTCCATTTCAAGAGGGATAATCATGTGTTTAATTCTGAGGTATTTTTTTAAAACAGCTAAAGCTTGCATTGACAGACTCCTATGTTTTTAACCCCTCCTCCCCTTTTCTGCTTCTCTTTGCCATCAAGAACAACAGTGATCAGCTTCCCAGGCTCTCTCCCACTCCCTCAGTTTTCCACTTGTAACTTCACACAAGAGTTAACCATTTCTTGTGAGACATTTCAGACAATCCCAGGAATTTTTGTTTCCAATAAAGCCTCTGTGGGAAAGCAAGAGGGCTCATATAGGAAGGTAGAACCGAGTGGAAGTTTGCAGCACTATCTACTCAGTCCGGCTTCAGCTTCCCTTCCACTGCAGGGGACAACTGCCTGTACTCTCAGGTCTCTCTCTGTGAGGGTTGCGTTCCAAAAAAAGGTCACATAAAGTGAAGTTGCATAAAGCAAATCCATTATTACATGTAATTAATAGGGATATGTACCAGCCTCACTCAGCTGCCCCCCCAAACCATGACAAATTCAAACAGTAATCACACAATACAATAACTGCTGTATGGAGAGGCTGCGAGCTCCCTGCTGTACCGAGTCATGCCTGCCAGACCGCAGAGGCATCTGGGGCAGGGAACAGTGGGGCCGTGCGGAGAAGGTGCTCACCCCGCGCCGCAAGCAGAGGCACAAGCAGCAGGCGTGCTGCCGAGCCAGTGCGGCGTAAGTACCTTCTCTGCACAGCCCCGCTGTTCCCTGCCCCTGAGCCTCCATAGCCCAACAGGCATGACCCAATACAGCAGAGAGCTTGTAGCCACACCGGGCAGCCCTGGTGTTCCCAGCCATGCTGGGTCACGCCCATCAGGCTGGAGAAGCATCCAGGGCAGGGAAGCAGAGCACCAAGGAATGGTGGCTACTTGCCCTGTGCTGCCCTGGGGATGGTGCTCCGTGCCTGCTGCTCTTTTAGGGGCGCAGCCCTGCACCACAGGAGGCATGTGGCCAGGGCAGCAAGGTGCACGGCACTGGGACCAGACAGGGAGAGGAGCCAAGCCAGGCCTAGGATCAGAGCCAGGGCCCACTGCACTCGTGCGTCCACCCCTTCCCTTAGGAGGTATGCATGGCAGCGGGAACGTGACCCTACCCCTGCCCAGACAAGCCACTGGAGGCTCCATCCTGCACTGGGGCCCTGCAGCTGCACACTCTGGCCCCGGGCCCAGCAGCCTCAGCCCTGCCCAGCTGCTTCCCTACAGGGGCCTCAATCCCCTCTTCCCCACTACTTACTTGCTGGAGCTGCCCTCAAGGCTACTTGGGGCCACATGCATGCACAAGCCACCCCTTGTCACACCGCCTTCTTTCCGCTTCCTTCCAACTCCCTGCAGTCTGGAACTCTGCCAGCCTGCAGGGAGCTCATTGCCGGCCGACTTTGCATAAGATCAGATTTTTCTCACACAAAGCAAATTTCTGGTATAAATAAGGTTGTTGCATATAAGCAAATTCACACAAAACCAATTAATATAAAGAGAGACCCAAGTATATAAGTATCTGCTCACCCGCTTCCTCAACTCTGACAGACTCCTGCCATACCCAAGTTCGTTCTGCATCCCGCTCAGGGCCCACTTTTATTCTTCAACTTAAAGCTTAAACAAAACATAGCAGTCCCTCTGCATACCACCGGCTATAGCTCCAGGGCAAGGTTTTCCCCTCTCAATACTGAAAGGACAGCCCTATTAACAAAGCCTCTTACAACCACCTCTGACACAAGCCACTTATTGCCTTTATAATCCCTTGTCCCCTTCCCAGTTGAGGCTGATAACTAACTGAACAAGGCTGGCATTCCAGCTGGCTGAATCCTGGCTCCTTGGCCCTAAAAGGGGCAGGCTATCACACTATAAAACACAGCAGAATTTGGCCCAAAATTGTTTGTCCCTAGCTGTCTTTAACTCCTCTGTTACTTTAGAATCCTGGACAATAATAGGTATTTGCAAAGACAAGGTACAAAAAGAGCCTCTGCTGGAGGCCAGAGTGGAGTCAGAGCTCTGAAGCATCTGTCCTATGGGGACAAAGATACTGCATCCCACTGCAGTCAGAGACAGGAGGCAAGGCAGCAGCCTCAAGAGGATCTCACTATATGTCAAAACGCTGCAGCGCACTGCACAGGCATTCTCCAGGCACACTGCTGAGAGGATCTGTATTGTTATTCATCATAAATTCTACAATTCCCCAACTCTTACCACCAAATAATGATGAGTCTCAGAGCCTCCCCTCGGCAAAGAGCGCTACTGCCTTTTTACATATGGTAAAACTGGAGCAGAGAGAGTGACAGGGCTTACCTGAGGTACCATGGTGAATCCACTGAAGATCTGGAGATGTGCCATGCCCCTCCACTAACAATGCCAGCTGTTTGGTTCCGTGTAAATTTGCCTGTTCTTACTAAGGATGGACACAACAAACTAAGTCCCACACTAAATTTATTAGTCTCACACTGAATGTATTAAGTGAGAGGGGACAGGGTTGGATAAGGTATGATGTGACTAAGCATCTGGCCAACACTGTCCTGCCTGCTGTCATCTAGGATAGGGAACTGATGTCCCTTACTCCAGTGTGAGAGGCTGAAGAAAGAAGAAATTAATGGCTTGAAAACTGATCTCTACCTATGCTATTCAGGAGGTGGAACTGCAGCCTGGACTAGAAAGTGGTAGTGAGCCACAGGCTTTTTATGAAGCTGTTTCTGGTTTACAAGCATAGACCATGAAAACTCCCAGGCAATTTCCATTTCTGAAGTGCACTGCAGCCATATCTCAGGTAGGCACCAAAATCACCTTGGCTTCACAGCCTTATCTTCTCAATGTCTTACAAACAGCCATTTCCAGGATCCTGGGTTCTGATCAAAAGCCAGCAAACACCTAACCCTCTGGATGCTCAACCTTTGATACCAACCACTAAATGAGGGCACTGGACATAGCAGGAGGGTGGTCTATTTAGCAGAGCAGCTCCAAAGAGAAACTAGAATATAGGGTCACGTTCTGTGCCACAGAATCCATAAAATGGAGTGCTAGCATCCAGGCTCTTAGGTACAGAGTTCAGCTGGAACTATAAACTCAGGATTACCAGTGCCAGGCTTCAGATTCCCATCATCTGAATACAGCAAGAACTCTACTATGCAATACCAGCAATCAAACACCCAGTTCCCTGCTTGTACCCTTTCCTCAGGAAAATCTCCCCTTGATTTCAACTGGAGGCATGCCAATGTAGGGAGTCTAGGATCAGTTCCGGTCTCAATGTAGTGGGAAACACACATCAAGATGCTCTGTGCCAGGATTTAGCCAGGCAGGAAGTCTTCCAATTCAGAAGCAGACTCCCCAGGAGAACGGTGTGTGTGTACTTAGTCTGACCAGCTCTTGATCCTTGTTGTAGATGATGTCAGCCTGTACCTCCCATCAGACAGCTCTCAGTGCTTGCACAACAAACTTGTGGCAACAAGAGAAGAGGGAGTGGGAGGGAAATGACAATGGGGCAGTGCTAGGGAGGCAACTCGTTTTCAACTTACAAGCTTGAAACTGTACTGTTGAGAGAGGAAAAACCTGGAGGGACAGATCCTGCTTTCATTCATGCATTGGGAGGTCCCTCCATCTGGGGTGTCATAACGAGAAGGGGAAGTATAAGGAGAGGACACCCAAAATCCCAGTGATAACTCTTCCAGGGACTTTAAAAATCCCAGCCCAATCAAATAAAGTGGTGCTATCTACAGAAAAGCAAGCCGTAACATGGAAATGAAAGAGAATGAACGCTATTTGCTCTTCAGCATCCTCAAACCAGCCAGGACTTCTGCTACCAATCTATCCTTTCCCCCAGTAAAGGGGCAGGGGGAGGGAGGGGGAGAGAGAGAGAGAGAGAGAGAGAGAGAAATTCTAGCTCAGCTGCTATTCAGGAAGCTGTGAAAATAAATGCCCCAATCCTGCCAGGTGCTAAGCTCCACTGAAGCCAACAGAAGATGAAAGTGCTCAGCGTGCTGCACATTGGGACCGTTAACACCAACCTGCCTGGGGCATGCGTCCTTAGAATATTCCAAGCACTGTGTGATCAAGGGCACTGTCTAATCCAGGTGTTACTGAAAATCCAAGAGAAACTATCTTTCCATCGATATCATGTAGGTTTCATGTCTACAGCCCAGGAGGAGGTCAGATCTGATAGCATGCATTTCTTGGTACAATTTCCCTTCTCTTGGAGAAAAGCTGAAACTCATCAGCTTGTGCAAAAGGTTTGCCCTGTTATTGAACTGTAAACCTAGCAGGGGGTCTTGAGGATGGTATCAAATGCTGAGAGACGGAGCAACTGGGAAATATCCCAATGAACAGAAGGCAACTATTCACCAGACCTATCTGCCCTTGATAGTTATGTATGGATTTACAGGGACTTTCCCACTGACACTCTCGTTGTAACCAGGCAAAATATGTTAATGTCCCAAAACGAGCTGGTGCTGCTCCATTCCTTTCATGCTATATCTGCATCATGCTCACCAGATCAGGACTGCTAGGGGTAGCTGCACCGATTTCAACCGTGTATGAACTCTAGAGGTACTTGCACATGACACTATGAAGTAACTAACTCCATAAAACATTCATCTGTCTGCTACACTAAAATGTATGGGCTTGGTAATGGATGTGTCCCAAGGCATTGGTCTGAACTAAGAACTAAATGCCTTCCACATAGCCATTTATGATGGTAGTGTGCTGAGAATCCTGAACCATATTAAGTTCATTAAGTTAGACGAGCACAGATACTAAGGGGAACAGCAGCAAGGGCCAGACTGGAGCTCTCAGCTACTGATACAGATATATAAATAGCCAGTCTGTGTTCTGTGAAGATAAGTTAACTTAGGGAAATAGATGAGTTCTAATTGATTTTATTCTTGTAAATCAAATAAACCAATAGCAAATTTACCAATGCTTGTCTCTCTGTTTGCCTGTTTTTTACTGGCAGGTGCCTCATTAACTTGTGTTGTTGGCATCTCTCAGCAAATCTGAAACCTTGTTTTTAGCCTATGGGGAAGCTGTTGTTAATGGCACATAGCACAGCCTTCAACTCCTAAATCCAGAAGGAGTTCAAATCTTGTTGCTCACGTGCTAATGCTTGAGACCGGCAGATGACGTTAGCTGGAAACATGTGGACGATGAAGAACAGCAAGACAGCTGTTCCTAGTGCTTGCTATGGGTCTCTGCCATTATTTGGATGTTTTACCAGGCTGTTTCTTCCATCTGCTGAATCTGGCAAATACATTTTAGTGCTTTCAAGTTTGCTTAGCTCAAGTCTTCCACTTTACACTAACGGGAGCACTGGGCTGAAACAAACACAATCTGTCCACTGAGGATTGGTGAAAGATATGTTAGGTCATTTCAGACTCAGGGAGTGACTGCAGGTTTGCAGTTGCTCTAAGGGGGTGAAAGAAACCATTTTAATAGCGCACAAGCACAATCCTCAAAAAACCCCAAGCAAACTGATCAAGATCTTAAACGATAAAGGGAAAGAGACGCCTGATCCCCAGCAAATGTAAACACAGGAGCGGGCCCACAGCTTTCCTGACCCTCAATATTTTCAAAATAATTAAACATTTTCTCATTCTCATTTGTGATTAAAACTTCAAAAATGGTCACAAACCAACAGCTCAAGCTTTCTTTCTGCTTTGGGTCAGTTGAAATATTTCATTTCTAACTGTCTGGCTTAAAAAAAAAAGTTAAAGAACATAAAAATTTTCACCCCAGCCCAAGGTCTTGGTGCCTGTAGACTTCATAAACTACAGCAGTTTTCCCTTGTTCCTTCTGCACTGACATGACATGTTTTCAAGCCTCTAATGTCTTTTCCTCTGATAAACACCCCAATCTTTTAGGGTGAAAAAAGCTTGTAAAGAAATAGACAAAATACTTTTGCAAAGCTATCAGCCAACTGCATCAGCAGTTTCTCCCTCTGTTTTCTAAATCAAAAGTTCAGTGTCTACCTTCTTTCTCCCACAATAACAGCTAAAGCTGGCAAACACCAGTGAATGCAGCTTCCTCCCACATTAGATGCATGTAATCTGTAGGAGGAAAAGCAGACACATTGGCCAAACCCAGCGGTTCTCAACCTCGGGTCACAACCCGAATGACGGTTGCAGGGGCAATGCTGGCGGTGCCGCACACAAAGGACAACCCACATTGCATGCCAGGAGCTCCCCCACCCCTGGGCCACCGCCACAGTCTGCTCCCAGCAGCGGGTTGTGGCAAAAAAGGGGTTTGGAACCACTGGCCTAAACCCTGACATAGGGGGGGAGAAGGGGGCAGAGGAGGGGCTATTTGAAGAGAGGAGCTTTTTTGCTTCCCTGCCAAATCAAATGCCACAGTGTTGGCAGATATGGGTGTGGAAAATGGCACACTTGTCTCATTCAGCCACAGTTCTGGTCACTCCATTCTAGCAGAGCTCCTCAACCTTCATTGGAAACTTCTTAGAATGAGAGACAGGACACCGGACCCCAGAGCACAGAGCAACCCACTGCTGCCAAGACCTCATGCTCCATGGAAGAAGGACCACATTGAATCACATAGCAACCCAACACCACACTTCACTATAGCTGATGGAATCAGATGAGAATGGATTTTAGCCCTCTGTGCCCCTGCTGAACCAGCCTGAGGTTGTTGTTTGCCCTGAACAGCCTTCTCATCCTATTGTATTTGCCAAGGGAAAACGGTTTTACTTTGGTTCCTGGCCTCGCATTCTCAGCACACCCTAGTTATGACTAGCTGAGGTGACTCCTTACAGTGGTACGGAGTAAGGTGGTCTAAGGCCTTCTGTATCTTTTAATTCCTAGCCTTCCTCACAGGGCTCTCTCTAACCCTGTATCTTCAGGCAAGGCTCCAAAATACATAGGGTAGAAAATCTTTTTTCTACAGGCCCACTTAGTGCGAGATCTCCACATGTTCCTGCAGTAACCTTTTCTCTAGGCACTGCTAGAGTGACCCAATGATCTTTGTAGAGAGGGAGGGAGGGAGGAAGTGAAGTCTGATGCAACGTGCAAATCCTCTGCCACATCAGCTCTAGACACCAGAGAAAATAACTTCTGTCTTCACCAGTACCTCAACATTGTTAGTTGCTTTTAGTCCCTCTTCTGTCAGCTTCCTATCATCACTTCTTGTTAATTGCTACTAATTAAATAAAGGTGCTGTGGGCATGAACCACACACCATCAGTCATCTGCACTGGCTCATCAGAGATGATGGTGACCAGTTCAAGGACAACTACTGTCCTTTTCTCCCAACTCTCTAAACCCTTGGTGAGGGAGATGATACTTTGAGAGCAGAATGGGCCCTGTAAACAAACCGCAGCCCTGATGCTTGCAGCCTCTAGCTCTGCCTTAATGACAGCCCTACTAGGTCTCTGAGGTGTATTTGAATGCTGCTACTAGGCTACACAGAGCAGCCTCTTCTGCCCCTGCTGCAGTTGCAAGTCCCTTTCAACACAATCTCACTGAAGCAAGGCTATATGGGGGAGGATGGCTACTCTTTGCCATCCACGCCTCTCAAAGGCAGGTTTTATGCAACCAGCTCAACCAGGGGAATACAAAGAATCTATTCCAGGGAGGACCTTGAAAAAAAGTGTCATTCCAGGATCTACCCTTGGTAGATGTGAATTAAACCACCTGTGTCAAATAGGTAGAGGATTTTCTTCCTCTATTCACTTGTAAGGGGGGACATAAGGGGGAAACCCCAAATGCAATAACTTTCTACTGAGGTGAAACTCTAGGTAGAGCTAAATAAACATCACCTTTGAGAGGAGCCTTTCTCTTTTGTAATTTGAGAACTCTTGCCCTCTCAGCTGTATCTCCTTAGAATTCAGGACTGCTGGAAACAAGCGCAGACACCTAAGGCCTTGCTCTGTGCTCCCTCAATGCCAGGACTATAGGAGAATGCATGCTTAAGGTCCAAGCCAAGGTATCCTGGAGTTTCTTTCTACAAATGAAGACCTACGAAGCTCTCCCCTGAGATGTGAAATAGGCAGAAGTGTGCAATGTGCTTGAAGGCTCAGGCTCACAGCTCCTAGAGAAGAAAAGAGGCCTGGCAGGACTTGGGTAGTCACCCGGCTGGTAGGATGGACAACCTCAGTCCCAAGAGCAGAGGAGCTGAGTGAGCTCTGTGTTTCTGTATTCCTTGGGAATGTAATCTAGCCAATGCCCTCCCTACCTTCCAAGTGGCTGGGATCAATTGCTGTTACTGTAGCCTAAGACTAAGTACAGACAGTCAAAAAGCCCAAGGCTGAATTGATTCAGACTTTACAGGTTAATCTAAACTGCAGAGATTAAACTGATAAACAACTAGGGACGATTTACTTTTGACTCGGGAAATGCAGCCACATGCCACATTCAGACTCAGGCCACAAGCTAGGGGTAGGGCACTAGAGCATGCCTCCGGTATGTAGCCAGCATGGGTGGTATGTTCACTTCCTCTTCCTGCTGCCCCCAGTCTCTGGGATTTGCAGTCCAGAATTACACTAGCAGGCCATCATAGGGTTGCTCATCACTTCCTCTTCCTGCTTCTAAACGCTCTGGGACTGATAGTGCACAATCACAGCCAGCACTAAGCTTCAGTATGTTTAGCAGCAGGGAAGCTCTGTACTTGGGGGAAGGGAATTTAACCTCCCTCCCCAGCCCCAGACCCCAGCCAGGGTTTGCCTGGTGGGGAGAAGCAGACCCTGCGTCCTCCCCAAACCCCTCTCTGTTGGAACAGACAGCCTAGCTCAGGGCTGTAAAACATGCCAGGAGGCTGGGGGACTGACACTTAACTTGAGCCAGGAAGGAGTCTGGGACAGAAGTTTCATGAACCAGTTTAACCCAGATCAGTTAAGTCAGATACTACATTCAACCAGGTTTATCTTAAACTAGTTTCAGCCATTTTTAAACTGGCTTATGTGCACTGAGCTTCTGTTCTGTTACAGGTTTAAACCAGTTTCTGATGACTTAAACCAGTGTGTGTGTAATTTCTGTCCCTAGCCTAAAAGTTTCTATTTGTGCCCAACCCAGCCAGCAGCAGAACAGAAAGCAGCCAGCACAGCTTCTGGGTTAACACCGTCGCCACTGGCCAAAGGGGGTTCTTTGGAGCAGCCAAGCTATATCCAGGCTCCCTGCTACAGCTGCCCAGATCTGGCCTTTAAGGTTAATAATTCCTGGAGCTGTGGGACCTCCAGGGTGTTAAAAAGATCTGTCATCCACCTGGCAGCTGCTCAGGAGGCCCCAGCAGCACTGGAGGTGCATCAAGCTCCCCCCACCTCCCACCACCATTCAGCTGTCTGACAGCAGCTCAGCTGGCCTCTCTCCTGTGCTGCCCATTCTGCCCCCAGCCACAAGAGGTGACAGCTTGGCAGATAAGAGGTCTCAGCTGTAAGCAGCTGGCAGTGGCAGGCAGGAGAAGAGAAGAGCTGCCCCTTCTTTTAGCATCAGCTTCTGTCAGGGATGGGAATGTAGGAGAATGGTAGGAACTTGGGGAGAAGCAAATGGGGATGGCCCAGTTGTCTCAAACATTCAGTGGTAGCACCAGCCCTGCAAGGGGAATAGAGAAGAGGAAAGGCAGAAATGAACACCAGAGGCCTACCACATCTGCAACAGCAACGGGGACCTATGGGACAGGAAGGCAAGACCAGTCCCTTCTCAAAGGAGGACAGTGAGAGAGGGCCCTCCTGAGGGGGAGCAGCAAGCAGGCACTGCCAAACAGGGGAGGACGGGGAAAAAGAGGCTTGCTGTTCCAGTTCTGCCACTGGCCTATTAGGGAACCAAGGCTACCAAGGTTACACCTCTGTAAGATGCAGACCATGACATCTCCACACCTTCCAGCCCTGTTGTGAGGCCAAGGCTTTACAAACTCTGTGGCACTGGGGCCTTACAGCTTTCCAGATAGATGGATTATTATCCCACAGTAACGCTCTCTCCAGGGCAGGCTGTGATGATGCTGGCACAGTGGTGGGTGACAGAATAGCATAGTCCATGCTAAGTCAGCTTTGTGGGCAAGGATCTCTGATCCTTAAGGCCAATTATGTATTGGATCTAAATTAACTCTCCTTTTGCTCCTTGAGAGAACAACAGTAAAATGGAACTATTGACTCATCCAGTTGATTTTGTTCAACATTTACCATCAGTTCCCCCCAAGCTTGTTCTTGTACCAGGTGCAAAAGCCTTTTCTACATTCACATGCAGATTTCAGTCTGTTGCATAGAAAATACATTCCTCATTCCGTTAAGGGCTGTTTATTTCGGCTGCCTCCACTGTGTTGGCAAGGAAATTGTCAGATGCATGGTTTGCAGGCAGCAACAGGGGATGGATCCAACCAGCATAAGCAGAATAAATAGCATTTGGATTGCTGGGTTGAGATCTTCAGCAGGGGTAAACTGGCACCATTTCATTGACTCTGATGGAGCTAAACTGCTGTGACCAGTGGAGTCCTTGGCCCCTGTCTGGGTAGAGGTGAAATCATTATCAGATTCTACCACCATCATGTTCAAATAGCTTTGGGGCTCAAATTTTGCCATAACCCAGGCTGTACCATGAAAAATTAGAAATCAGGGGAATCACTTGCTCTTTACATCTAAACTCTGGAGCTGGAAAGGACCAGACCTTATGTTTCAGGAATTTCCACATTGTTATTAAAAAATGGAGGCTTTGCTAGATCTACATCTCCTAGGGATTGCCATAGAAACGTCACTATAAAGTTTTGTTCTTATGAGAAGAACATCTCCCATTCTTCAGAAGCAATTTAAAGTGACTGATCATGTCCCCAGCTGATGAGATTTGTACTATATCAAAGTGTTTCCTTATGGTTCATCCCTGTCACTGATCCATGTGCTGGATCTGAGGCTGAAGCTCTGCTTTCTAATCACGCTGTGCAGTTTAAGACAGAAATCAGAAATGCACTGGTCAAAAGTTCCAGAAAATTATTATGAAAAGAAAAGTTTTCATTTTTCCTTTGTTTTTTTCTAAGAGCCTGGTGGATTTGAATGGTTTTACTGCTGGCTAATTCATGTCTAATACTGGTCATTAGATTCTGTTGTAACAAAAGGGGCTTTGGCGAAAGCTTCCCGGCTCTGTCATTGCCATCCTGAATATTCAACAAGGCAACTCAATTCTGACTAACCCCTGGTTAGTCCAGCCCTGACTCAGTTTCTTCTGATACATCCCACCCTTGACTTGCAGCACTCTTTCCTGTGCCAGCCCTGGATGTTTTTCCTCCCAGCCTGCAACACCTGTTCTTCTGCATGTATTGCCAGTTGCATGTACCTTTTGATGTCCACGGAGGACAAAGCAAAAGCCACAAGGCCCATTTCACCTGTAACCTGAGGGAGGATTCCAGCAGTGGTATCCAGTATTTCGAAGTAGATAAATGACCCCTTGCTTTTTGCATTGCTCTTTGAAACAACTGCCTTCTGGTTGACGGCCATTATGCTTCTCACCCTAAGGTACCAGCAACCTTGCTTCCCTTTTGTTTTTCAAAGGCTTTCAGTTTCCAAATGCACACACACTCCACACTGAAGACTGTTGTGCTACTGCACCCAATACTTCATGCTTATCTGGAGTCTGTTGCCTGCCTGCCTGCCTGGCTCAGTTAATTGAGAAAGGCAATACTGCTGGGTTTGCTGTTGTATGTGTCCACAGCTGCATGCAGAAACGTAATATGCTGGAAATAAATGAAAGGGCTGATTTGAGATTTGTTGAATCAGAAACATCTCTCTGGGTACCCTCTCCTGCTCACACTGAAACTGGATTTGGGGGTCCTGACAACAGCTGGGAAAATACTGATTATTATTATGCTCTCTTTGAAGTCCTATATGCACATAACTAATTGGTTCCTACTACACGTACTCTAAGAAAGGGATTTTAGTATTGCAAGTTCATTTTTTCAAACTGGGACATGGATACAGTTGGATCACCTTTGCCCTGGGATAAGCTCTACTGAAGCCTGAAGGTGGAATGGGACCTGTGCCAGTTAAGGCTATATTTTCAGAAATGGCCTGTGATTCCACCCCCACTCTGGTTTTTGTGTGCCTAGCTTAAGCACCTAAACTTGGGCACTGAAGAAAATGAAGTAGTCAGAGTCCTAGCTTGCTGTGGAAGGGTTAGGTTACTTGGCCAAGGCAGACAACAAAGTGCTGAAGAAGGCCTCAGAAATTCCTGGTTCCCAGCCCTTTGCCTAAAACTGCAGTCCCAGGCCCTCCCAAAGTCTCTCAGCTGTGACCTGTTCCTCTCTTTGCCTCCATCCCATAGAAAAATTTCCATTCTTCGCACACGATTAACCTCATCTTCACCAATGACACAAATAGTTTGCCACTCCCTTACTGCCAAGTGTGAAGACTTCTGTGTTTTTGCAACCCAAAACCAAGCTATAGTAAAGCTTTGTGTGTAATACAGAAGGGCTCCACTTCACTTACTAGCTGAGTGAAACCTAGGATTCTCCTGCTGTCACTTATACATGGCTTTCATTTAAAAACATGCAGTGACAGAAGTTATCTTGCTCCTGCTTTAATAAAAGACAGGACATGAAAAGGCCAGGAAATTATTTTATCCTGTGATTGCCCACCATAATTTCCAGGCCTCTTCTCTATCCTTATTTCCAATTCTCCTTCCCAGGAAGCATCTGAAACCCTTTGATAAAAACCTCTCTTAACTAAAGAGCAGATAGTACCCTTTTTCCCCTACATATCCAGATAAATAGTATTGTTTTCCTTTGATTGCAAAAGTGTGTGCGCGTATGCACGCATGCACGCACGCACGCAGGCCCCATATGTGTATGTCACTATATGTTACTTTATTGACCTCTGTTTCTAAAGCTGGGAGAGCTTCATTCTTGGACATGTATCTGAGCACCTCACAATCTTTAACATATTTATTCTCATGACACACTGTGAGACAGAGGAGGGTTAATATATTCATTTTATTGATGGGAAACTGAGGCACAGAAAGACTGAGAGACTTCCCCAAGATCACAGGGAAGTCTGTGACAGAACAGAGACTTAAACAAAACTCTCCTACTACTGGCCTACCCTCTAGCACATTCTTCTGCTCCCAGCTGTTTGTATGACTTATGCTAGGACTTGTTGCTTAGAGCTAATCCACAGAATAAAGGCACATTAGTGGAACTTTATAGATTGATGCAAACTGGAATCAAACTGGAATGGGCATTGTTGTTTTTTAATTTACTAGTGATGTATTTTCAATTTAACTTAAGCCAGTAAGAAATCAACTTAAGTGTAGTCAATACAGAAATGCTCATAAGATGAAGGAAGTCCCTACCTGGGGTTTTGCATTAATTTGCCTAAACCAATTTTAAAACACCCTAGTAGTTTTCTAGTTAAATCTGCATGCAGCTAGATCTTAGGTGTTCTTCAAAATTTCAGGTTAACCTATTGGGGGAATGCTGAAGGGTTCTGGGGCAAGGTGCTGAAAGAATATGCCAGAAAGAGTGAGTTCTTTGCCTTGCCAACACTGATTGATTCTTCTCTCCCCCCGCTTTATGACTCCGTGTTTCAGCAATGCAGAGTAAGGTGCAGTGGGATAACAGCCCAGGCAGCGTGAGGTAGAGACAGTGTGGGTGTGACAGGAGTGATATGCAGCATCTTGTAATCATGTTCAGTTAAAAGAAAGGCGTCAGAAAGCCTAAGGGGAACTAGTGAGTGAGTTTCTACTTGCCTCTGTGCTTCTTAAGGGAACCAGAATCTATATCACACAACAGCCCAGAAATCAGTGATGGGCCTTTCTGCTCTGTGGACCTCAGGAGAGATGCTCCAGGCCAGGAGTGACACAGATTAGAGGGGAAAGCAAGCCCTGCTGCAGCCCACATTGCACCCACTCCAGGCCCCAGTGCAGTTTACAAAGCAAGTCTTATAACCTTCATGGTTTCTCTGAAGACTGTAGTTCTCAGTTTGTCAGTGGCAAAAGCTGATACAGGGCCAAGCCAGCACATGTACCTCTCCCTACAAATGGCCACATCTCCTCTCCAGAAGGACCTACTCTGAGTGGTAAAGGACTTTACTCTCCATTCAGCCTTAGCCCATCTGCAGGAGTGGGAATACCTACCCATTCAAACCTGGAGAGAGGCTAGCAAATCCTTTCCGTATCAAGTACTACTAGTTGGATTTGAACTAGCAACTAAAAGTCTTCAGACCTCACTCTCCAAAGACTCCTGGCTGTATAGCTTCAAATCGTCCAGGGGCTTTAGGGGGCAGGGTTTCACTCTAGATATCCTGTCCCATTCCTCACATCCCCTTCCTACTGCTGCACCATCTTTGATGTTCTTGTACCATGGGTCCATTTCCTGAGGCCTAAAGAAGGAGTTTTGGCAAGTTCATTGATTTTGTATTCTTCAGGGACTCTCTATTCTTTTTTCTCATTTTCCTGCTCTCTTTTACTTTCTGTCTAAGCCTGGGCAGGCAGAAACCACACACATTACAGCATCTTCCGCAGTGCTTACGTGACCAGAGTTTTTCCTATGGAGACTGATAGGACTGGAAATGATGCTTTTATCACAAGTCTTGTAATAACCCAGCAGCAACACCTCCTAACTGCAGCCCCCTTGGTGAGGGGCCTCATTGCATCTGGCAAATGGTGGGGGAGGGGAGATTACTATAAAAAGCAAGGGATTAAGATAAGAACTACAAATAAGAGTAGTTCAGCTCTAGAAAGACACTCCCCACAACTCAGTGCATCCTACCTGGTCCCTTTATGATGCACAAGTTGGCAAACTCTGTCATCTCACTGTCCTTTAGAGTCTTTTAGAGATGATGATGAGGACTTGTCAGACTTCTGTCATGGGGAGGAGAAGTTGACCACCCTATCTGTGGTAAGCCCTCTCCAGAAGACACTGTGCTGCAAGAAACTGCCTCTCAACAGCAGGAAGCATCAGAAACAGCTCAGGCTGGATGAGGAGAGAATATTAATGGAATTCAGGGAAGAGGGAGGATATGGTCAGGCCACAGCAGTTAAGAGCCCTGGCAACTCTGCTCAGTCATTAGGCAGTGAGTGAAGAGCTCTGAATGAGTCACTCATGCTATTAGAAACCATTTATTTTAGAGGTTGTAGAAATGTTGTAGAAAAGTAAAATGTTTCTTGAAGTCACTGATAGTAGTTCTTCCTCTGCATCAAGATCTCTTCTCTAAGAGGCTACAGAAACCTCTGTTCTTGGCATCTCTTCTTTCTATCCTCTCTCTCCCCATCATCTCACATCTCTTTTTGCCCTGAGCCCCATTATTTACACTGGTCTGCAGCACTGCACATCTCTATACCTACCCATCCAATCCTCTCTTCACCTGTTGTCTCTGTTCTGGATGACACAGTAAGCTGGTGGTTTCTCCTACCCTCCCTTCAGTCACACATCACATTATGGAGTTTTGAAGTAATTTAGAAGATGGGCAGATCAAAAGTTGATGATGTTTAACATGGAGAAATGTAGAGTGCTCCATCTGGAGAGAATTATCCACAACACACTTACAGGCTCAGCAGTACTACACTTGCTAGCACCACAGCTGAAAGAGACCTAGGGGTCGTGACAGTCCATAGAATGAACACGAGCCACCAATACAATGCCGTAGGCAGCAAAGCAAATAAAACGCTGGCATGCATCTACTGATGCATCTCAAGCAATACTAAGGATGTCATCCTCCCACTCTATTCAGCTTTGGTGAGGCCACAGATAAAGTACTGCATTCAATTCTGGGCGCTGTACTTCAGGAAGGATGTGGAGAGGCTTGGCAAAGTCCAAAGGGGCTGTGTGTATGATTCGAGGTCATGAGAGCAGGCCATATGAGGAAAGGCTGAGAGACATGGGACTGTTCAGCTTGGAGAAAAGAAGACTTAGAGGGGACTTGGTGGCTGCCTATAAGTATATAAGGGGTGCACATCAGGGCCTGGAGGAACATCTGTTCACCAAGGCACCCCAGGGGAAGACAAGGAATAACGGTCACAAATTGCTAGAGGATCACTTTAGCTTGGACATAAGGAAAACCTTCTTTACAGTTTTGAATGTCCAGGGTCTGGAACAGGCTCCCCCCTGAGGTGGTACAAGCAGCCACTCTGAAAATCTTCAAAAAACATCTGGATGCTCACCTTGCTGGGGTCATCTGACCTCAGCAGTCTTTCCTGCCTAAGCACAGGGGGCCTGAACCTGATGCTCTTGTGAGGTCCCTTCCAGCCCCTAACATTTATAAATCATAGAATCACATAATCATAGAAAAGTAGGGCTGGAAAGGCCCTCAAGCAGTCATCTAGTCCAGCCCATAGCCTGAGGCAGGTTCATTGCCTATTTGAACTACCCCATACGAAGCCTTGTTGACTACTAAAACTACACAATCAACCCTGTCGTACAACTACAAGACACAGCACCCTAACGTGCCACACATAAAGCAGGGGAACAAGGGTGATCAGTGCCCTGCTCCTGCAAGGGTTGTTAAAATGCATGAAGATTAATACTCAACTACTGTAATTACCTGCATATAAGATGACAATGATTATACAAACAACCCCCAGTAATTAGATTTTATATATAGAAAATCTATAAATTTGTTATAATTATTGGAGGTTTGCCTTGAATTTGTCCTGGCCAACTGTGACAGCAGTAAAAATAAACTGGGGGGGGGGGGGGTCAGGTGGTCCCCTTGCCTTCTGCTCGCTCCCAACTTCTGACCTCTCCAGCCCCTTCCTGCTCTTCTTACTGTCGAACCCTGTTCTCCCTGAGTACATGGAAGTAAGAAGTAATTTTTAAAACAATGACCGTGCAATTAAACATGGCTTTGGCAATGTATATATATGTTCAAACACTTAATTCATCCAGAATTGGTGCATGTTACTTTTTTTTTTTTTAACTGCTACAAGTTTTAGCACAGGTACTCCATAAACACACTTTTGAGCAGCATTTTTGCACCTACTTATATATATTAAAACTATGCACAGTGTAAGTCCAAAGCCAAAAGGTACATGATTTGGTACTGACTGAAACACTTATTCCCTGTGAGGCCAGGCCCCTCTTCATCAGCTATCTGGTACCATGTAAAACCAGTACAGCCTGTTCCATGGTCAGGTTGTTGGCAACTAAACTGGTGCCCCATCTAGACTAGCTTGGGTGAGGAGGGTGTGTGGATACCCAGCAGGACTAAAAAAATCAAGACCTGTCAAAGAGCGGATGAGCTTCCTGTGAGCCAACAGCCATCCATACCTGGAGAAGAGATGGGCACCACCAAGTCACTTTGCCTGAAGAATCACCAATGATGCACAGCATTTAAGCTGCCCCAATGGTTGCAGCAGCCTCAGGATTGACTTGACTGTGATTGCACAACTTTTGTGGAAAACGTGAAATCAGGTGATCTCCATAAAATCCATGGAAACAAAACAAAAAATATTTAAAAAAATGCTGGCTCCCCAGTGGAAGGGAGCCCAGGGGGGCTACAGTAGGAAGGTGACCAGCCAAGATGGTTACTGCCCCCACCCCTCAAGGCTGGTCAACTGAGAGCATACAACCCTATTCCTCTCTACCAATCAGTAGCAAGGGGTTGGGGCCAAACAACAGACAGCCCTCTCAGCCAATCAGTGGCAGAAGGCAGAGCCAGCAGAACCTTATGGCCAATTAGAGGTAGGGGGAGCCATGATAAGCCCTCAAAATGGCAGCCAGCCCCTC
Source organism: Caiman crocodilus (assembly GCA_030014935.1). NCBI lineage: Eukaryota > Metazoa > Chordata > Crocodylia > Alligatoridae > Caiman > Caiman crocodilus. Next base: position 28,019,142 of record JAGPOW010000797.1, on the reverse strand, counting down.
AATCTGCCCACAAAATCAGTCAGCTGCCTCAAGTTGGGTAGACCCCTACTAATGATTTGCCATACAGTCCACTGGGCTGGGCCTCAGTGGAGCCAACAGCACTTCAAGCCATGGTGACCTCACAGCTCAGCACTGCTCATTATGTGCGTGTAACCACAAAGGACCCATGTATTAATTAACTGCTACTCATGACTGGAACCAGGTGTTGTCATGAGTCCTGGGATGCTCCCAAAATGTATATGCAGATGACCATGCAGGGCAACCTGGTCTGGCTCCAACTTATGGAGAATTATATGAGACAGTCTGAGAGAGGCGGCAAAAAAGGGATTCTGGGTAAACTGTTTGGGGCCCCATTTGGTGATGTTTGTCAGACATTTAAGGCTGATGAAGAAACAGGAATCACTGGAAATGGGAAAGAAAGGTGCAGCTCAGCTGTGGGAGTGAAGTAAAAATTTATGCAGTGTAGTGGCTCACCAAGACTTGCAAAAGATTCAGCGCTGAGGTGGACTGCACTTAATGGGCAGAGCCATGTATCTTATTATGACAGACTATACTAATCTATCAGCATGTTTGTCCAATATAGGCCACGTTTAATCAACTGCATAGTTGGTTTCTATGGTTAAACAGATGTTGCTTTTTGGCAGTGGCTTAATGATAGCTGAAATACATAATGAAATTCCTTAGTAGGCAAATATAAGATGCAAAGTCTTTTTCTCTCATGCTGATGGGGAAAAGAATCTCACACTGTACTTGAGTAAATATAATAATAAGCAATTTCACAAACAGTTAAACAATTCTATAGACTCTGGAAGAAATAAGCTACTTACAAACACCTACAACATGTCTCACTGGAGTCTTTGACCACTTCATTATCACATCTACCAATCCTTCCTTAACCCTTTATAAATAGAGCCTTAATAAAATTTGCAACTGTCTTTGAACTAAATGCCTCCAAATAAAACCATCTCCTTAAACACCCCCCATCCCCTGGATTCCCCACTCAAGTAAAATTTTTATTTGCTTCTACTGTCTCTGAATCCAGTTTGGCTCTTGACACTATCCTGCCCTTCTCTGTATCTCCTCAGTCTCTAGATCAGCTTACCACTAACTCTGAGCACCTTCCTGGCTGCTACTGGCTTAGCAATCTGTTTGGAAATACCCTCACCCTTCCCTTCACTTCCTCATACTGTCACTACTGCCTGCCAGGACTTCATCTCTCTATCCAACAGCACACGCAGAATGCGACTTGCCAGCCTTCGCATGTATACATTCATTGCCTCGGTCCCCACTCTGTACAGCAAGGCCCGTTTCCTCCTATATGTATGTGCACCACCAAGCACCACAAGACTCTCATCCTAATGGGGTTCCTTGGCTGCTTCCACAATAGGGAAAGATAAAATTATGATAATCCTCGGACAACATCACTAGTTTCCCAACATTTCAGGACTCAACTCTTTGGGTACAGATGTGGTCTCACTGAACACAAACAGAGCTTGACCCTGGGCTTTGAAGGAGCCTGAAGTTCACCCTTTATTTTTAAAACCCTCCACAAACTCATTCCACATTACCCCAGAACCATTCTCTCTTTTCCCCTGGCAGTGATCATTCCTTACACCCTCTCTACTCAGTGTGAGAGCCACCTCGTTCACTGTCCCTGCCATCTGGAACACACCATTTATATTAATGACTCCTCATTTCTTTCTAAATCTCATCTGGAACACAGCTAATGTCTGTCACACCTTTAACCCTTCAATCTCGTTTCATGACATTTCTTATTACAACACTGAAGTGTAGTTATTTGATTCCCCTAATAATTACGGGATACTGCTTATAAAATAGGTGCTGTATACAAGGGTTTAGTCCTGAAAACACTCAGGCTAGGGACAGACATTGCACTTAAACCAGTTTAAGTGATCAGAAACTGATTTAAACCTGTAACAGAACAGACATTCAGTGCATATAAACCAGTTTGAAAATAGCTGAAACTGGTTTGAAATAAACCTGGTTGAATGTAGTATCAGACTTAACTGATTTGGTTTATCTAATGTCTGTACCAGACCCCTTCCTGATTTAACTTAAACCAGAGTCCCCCAGCATTCCAGATGCTTTGCAGCCCTGGGGGAAGCTCTCTGTTCCATAGCAGGGCTGGCCCCAGCTCTCTGCTCCCTGGCTGGAGTTCAGGCGGAGACTGCAGGCACAGCAGCATATTCCTGGCTTGCCATGCCCCCCTCCATGGTACAGGTTGTAGCCAGCATGTGGTTTGATAGCTAAAACTGAGAGGTGTCTGCGTATGGCAGATAGGAGTGTCCGCTTAGGGCTTTTTGGAGCTAATCAATAGGTCAGCAGGTAATGTCCCTCCATTCCTTCCTTGGAAAAAGTTGAAAGAGTCTTTTGTTTTCTTGATGTGGTGCTGTGTTACCAGCTCCCTGATGTCTCCCTCACTGGTTAGGAGCAGCCGGGGGAACCCCCCACTAATCAGTGCACCCTAACAGGGCCTGGCCAGGCCCCGCCTCAGCCCAGCACTGTGGAAGGGAATGGAGAACTGCTCTAGCACCCGCCCCTTCCCTGCTTCTAGCCTGAGCCACTGCAAGCATGTGCCTGCATTTCTTCAGTCCAGAGGGAATGTGTGTATATTTGCAAACTGGTTCAACCTAGCCAGGTTAGACTAAACTGCAAAGATTGAAGCAATTCATATTCAGGCTTTTTGAATGTCTGTCCCTAGCCTCAGGCAACAGGGCAGATAACAGGTCTGATTCTGCTCCTGCCTATACCTGTGCAAACATTTTTACTGCTGTGAGTGAGAAAAAAACTGTCCCTAAATAAGCTGCAGATATATAACTGTACTATCAAGAATCAGTGGGACTTTGATTTAGTTGGCTGTTTTCTTTCTTTCATGTTAATGGCTATTAACACTGACCCATCAACATGAAATTTAAATAAAATCCTTAGAACCAGGGCTAGAGCAGTGAGGAAACTGAAGGATTATTCAAGTCCACAAGGAAAACACCTACTGAAATTCAATACTATGAATGCCTTCCCACAATATAGTATCAGCAATTTGGAGACTGTTCAATAATGTGGGCTTCTGCCTTATACCAGCATGGTACATGGGAAAGGTTCAAGCCAAAAGCAATATAGTAGCCTCAGCCTGCCAATGAACTCTCCCCTTGTAATGCTCAAATGCAAAAAGCTTACCCATTTAGCTGGTACAGAGGGATTCATGAGTCAGTTTGGCTGGATAAACGGCCCAGATATTTGTCCCAAATGTACAAATACCTCTTGTGGGACTGCGATTTTTTTTATTCCCCATTCATTCCTTTTGCCCCTCTCCCCTTGTACACCCTACTGCTCTATTATTTATTTCTAGCCTTTCTGAACCTCTGGGAGAGATCAAATACTGCAAAGAAAGCTATTTCCACAGGAGTTGCAACTTCTTTGGAAGCAAAATGACCTGGAAATATCCCCAGGATTCCTGGTTTAGAGACATCCAGCTCAGGTTTGCAGTCCCAAAGATTTAAGTACAGCTTGCACAGATGTCAGCACTTCTAGGTAGGTTTTTCATTTGGGTTTATTTGCAGACACACTCAGGCTGGCTCTTGGTCAATCCAAATAAAATATGCAATTCCACCAGCACCACACCCACACAAACCCCTTCCAGTGACTTCCTGACTCAGACTCTCTAAGAAAACATAGCTCCCTCACTCTCTGTGGTGCCTCTCTGGTGAGATGGACAGTTCTGGAGTCAGAGATGACAATCAAGTTGTTAGTGGTTTAACATATGTGAACAATTGCCTATTGAGACTGGGCAGAGATGATCATTTCATTTATCACAGGCAATGAGCACCTTTTGGATGATTATGACCCTGAGCTGCTACAGACCAGGCTTGGCTTTGAACTATGTGATCTATACCAGGGAGCCTCCAGTAACTTTATAATATGGACCTTAGTTTAAATGAGGTAAAGATTTGTGGTACCTGCTCTCCCAAACACAGTGAGATGGATCATGTCCCCCTGCGATTCATAACCACATGGATCGCAGCTCTCCTGCAATCACAAAGACCACTTCTCTCCTGCGTGACACACCAGCGGCAACTACCTGTTGTTTCAAACACTCATACCTACTGGCTAAGACTTTGCAATGGGAAGCTTGCCCCGAGTTTCCTTGCTCAGTGTAGTTAGTGTCTCATTTGCTTGGAGGGAAAGTAGTTAGGAGCTAGAGCACAGAGGTAAAAGCTAGGCCTCTCAACAATTTTTCCCATCTCTTGCCATTGAGCTGTTGAGAAAGGCAATTCGCTCCTTCACCTCTTGATGAATGGAAATAGCTCCTACCTGGGCTGGGGGTGCTGCTAAGGGCTTGAACACATTAGTGCTTATAAAGAGCTTACTGGTCCTGAAAAAGGAGCTCAAGCAATATTAGTGCCCTTAAATTACATGGCTTCATAGTAGTGGACAAAGAATGTTATTTAACTGTTCAACAACAGCAACTAATCTATATCAGTGAACCCTGTCCTGAGCCCTGATAGCTTCCAGTGAAGTAGCAGCAGCTCCTGGGGATTGGGCCCAATAATTATGTTATTTAAAAAGTGATCGAAGAAATCAAATGCCACTTAAAGAAATGAGCATGAAAGGAGCCAGGCAACTGCAGGAGTACTTGCTGCAGCATGCCCTCTGCCTCACCCCATCTGAAAGCCAAGCCCTACAGGGCTGATCCTCGCTTGGATACTTGTGCTGCTCAAGCCTAGATCAATTTACTGTGAGAGACACTGAAATCTTCCTATTAAAAAGGATTACAAACTACTGTCTGATCCACTAATTAGCAATGGAAGATGAGAGCATCTTATGACAGGGACTGTTAACAGCCATTTAGAAACCGTTCAGAAGGCATTTAGGTGTTGTTAGTGCACAGCAGTATACATCTGCATATGCTTTATGAGATATGGGCCATGGATCCACCAGGCTGCCCGCTTACTCCCCATTCCCCACTGCTCCCCAGCCCTGTGCATGCCTCGACCTCTAGATTTACCTGCAGAACCAGCTGGGTTCTCCAGAAGGGCACTGCGGGAAGAACTGTGCAGGACAACACTGCATCTCTGCAAAGCTCAGCTTGCTTTCATGGATGCCTAAGGCAATTTGGCTACTATCCTCACTGCCATTATTTTGTATTTATTTAACAAAATTAAAAACTGCTTAGTGAGGCCATCTCAAGCAGGGGAGACAAACTGAATCTTCATGCTGGTCTCTGAGCACAGAGGTGATATCCACATCCCACCAGCAAGAGTGTCAGCTCCTTACAGCTTCAAGAGTGCCCTGGATTTACTCTCACAATGATTTCTAGCCTACCCGCAGTTCAATGTGCCTCTTCCCCAAATGGTTTCTGCCCTTCTCTCTGGAAGGCTGGGGGAGGGTCTGAGTAGTGAGAGTCATGGAACAAGTGTACCCCAAACCTTGGTCACCCTGTGCACAGCAGCAAAGCAGTAGTCAATCACTCATGCACTCACTGCACTTGGGCCAGCTGACACCATTGTTTATCCTTCTCTGTTATGGGAGCTGTTGGGCACCTTAAACAAGGACTGGGACCATGTAAAATAGGGCAAAATGGCAGATCCAGCTGGTGACCAGAATCCATTTCCCAGCAGTCCCTTTTCACGTGGTTGGGGCCAGCTTCCATGGAGATCTTAGAAGCACCTCTGCTATGATAGCGCAAGGCTGGGGTTTGCATGCAGACTGGCACCAGCAGCACTGGCAGGGCACACAGCATGGCATGGAGCTGCTCCAAAACAGGGCTGGGATGTTGCGGCGGCAACAACGTGGTCCAGCGCCAAGGCAGAACCATGATCTGCAGCCTGCTTGTCCCAGGCAGGGATGTACAAGTAGTGGATTGCGGCTCTGCCCTGGCTTGGGACTGGAGCAGTTCCTTTTGGGCCTACTCCTCGGCAGAGACAAATGAGTAAACACCCATCACACCCCTGGGAGCTGAAGACCTGGACACCACAGCCCCCCGCTCCCCACCAGCACAGAGCAGAATGTAAAGGAACTGGGGCAAGGAAAGGGTGGGCGAGCACAGGGGCACTCAGAAGGTACAGATGTGTGCGTGAGCATGTGTGTGCATGCATGTGAATGTGCAGGGGCCGCACTAGGCAGGATGCACCAGGTAACCAGGACCAGGGAGGAGAAGGGCCCCCTCAGTCCCTACTTAGTTGGAGCCCCCAGGGAGCCCCACAACTGGAGCTGTGCAAACAGAGCACACAAACAAGCCTGGCTCTGCTTGGGTGCGGCAGTTAGCACGGGAGTTCACACCAAGGGGCACGCAAAAGGCACCCAGAGGATTGGGCTAAGTGAGGAACCTGAGGCTCAAAGCCCGAAAGGAAGCTGCTGGGACCAGGTAGGTGCAAGGACTCACTCTCAGCCACGGTCAAGACTCGTTGTGCCCGCAGGCTTCCTGGTGCTGCCAACGTCTCCACCCAGACTGATTCCCCAACTCCGGGCTGCCTAGTGTAGCCAATGGCAGCTGGGCATGGGGGTACCCTCACTTGTGGGGTGTGCTCCCTAGGGGAGCCTCTGGAAGGCTGGGTGTGGGAGCTTGAGGAGGAGGTACGTCAGTTAGGCACCATCAATGCCTATGAAGACTACATCAGTGGCTACTGCCAGGCCTTTTTCCAGAAAAAGGAAAAAGGAGGGAAGAAGGTGGCCATCAAGAAGACTAACCACCAAGACCCACCCGGAGCTCCATGGAAGATGGTTGTCTCAGGTTCCACGGCATGCATGGCATCCACATCCAGACCCCCTAGTTTGAAAGGTCTGCTGCCTCCCTGGGGCCTGCATCTGGGATGTTGTGGACAGGATCTCTAAGCTTGTCTAGCCCTCCGACCCTACGATCGCTACGTGGGCACAAATAACGTGGCCAGGAGAAATCTGGACTGGGTCATGAGTGACTACAGGGCTCTGGGGGCTGGGCTCAAGGAGTTGGGGGTGCAAGCAGTCTTTTCCTCTCTGCTCCCAGTTGCAGGCCACAGACCTAGGAGGAACAGATATGTCAAAGAAGTAAACTGACGGTGGTGCTACCAAGAGGGCTTCGGTTTGTTTGACCACAGTGCTCACTCCAGGAAGAGAAGACTCCTAGGAAGGTAAGGCATTGACCTCATGCAGAGACACAAGTCTCTGTTCTTGGTCAGGATGGCCAGTCTTCTAGATAGGACTTTAAACTAAGATTGCCAGGGCTACAGGGAAATTCCGACTGAAGCATACCTGGGGACTGGCACTCAAAAAAGCGCCAATGTTGGGGATACTAAGATAACTGCTTTTGAAAGAGCTGTGGGAAAGGTTCTTCCGCAGCGTATCAGGAAATAGAGGGGGTCAATTGGAGGACTCAGGTGCCTACACACCAATGCCAGAAGCATGGGGAACAAGCAGGAGGAGCTAGCCCTCCTACTCTCCAGTGGGTACTGCAATCTACTAGGGATCACAGAGACCTGGTGGGACTTCTCACATGATTGGAAGGTAGCCATAGATGGTTACACCCTGCACAGAAGGAACTGAGTAGGGAAGAAAGGCAGAGGTGTAGCTCTCTATGCAAGGGAGGTAGTACACCTCCTTGAGGACCAACATCGACTCCAAACAAGAAAGGCTTGAAATCCACTGGGTCAAACTACCGGGGGGCGGCGCACAGTGAGAGAGACCTATCTGTAATATACTGCAGACCATCAAACCAGGGGGAGGAGCTCAATCTAGCGTACTCTTGAGAACTGGAAGAGGCCATGTGCACACAGGACATAGTCATCGTGGGTGACTTCAATTGCCCAGACATCTCTTAGGAGGAACACTTGGCTAAGTCGGATCGGCCGCACCACTTCCTGACCTGTGTCGAAGAGCTCTATCTGACTTAGGAAGTGCAAGGACCAACCAGAGGTAATAGTCTCCTAGAGTTGGTCTTGGCCAGACAATCTGGGGAGTGACTTGAATATAGAGGGTATGTGAGTTTTGGACTTCAAAAAAGCAAATTTCAGCGGGCTCAGGGCAATAGTAGGGGAAGTGAAGCAGGACCAGGGACCAGAAGTGAAAGGAGTGCATGAAGAGAGTGGTCATTCCTCAAGGACACAATCCTCGAAGCGGAAAAGATGACCATTCCCATGCACAGGAAAGGTAGCAGAAGGGCTAAGCAAGCCCTCTTGGCTTAATGGGGATATCATGGTCCTCATGAAAAAGAAGAAAGAGGCATATAGACAATGGAAGCTTGGGACAGTCCTCAAGGAGGACTATACAACAATAACCCACACTTGTAGGCAGAAGATTAGAAAAGTTAAGACGGCAACTGAATTTAAGTTAGCAACAGGAATCAAGTACAATAAGAAGTCCTTCTTTAGGTACGTAGGAAACAATAGGAAAACAAATGGACGCATGGGGGCCACTGCTTAATATCTCAGGACAGCTAGTTACTGACATTCAGGAAAAAAATAAACTCCTGAATGACTACTCTGCTTTGGTATTTCACCGGACCAAGAGGAAAATCCTGTGAGATAAGGTTCAGAGTGGGCATGATTGCATTGACCACCTTCCTACTGTTCACACTGAGCTGGTGTATGATCAGTTAGAAAAGTGAGACATTTATAAGTCAGCAGGATCAGATGCACTTCACCCAAGAGTGCTGAAGGAGTTGGCCACGGTCATTACAGGACCTCTGGTGAAACTCTTTCAAAACTCGTGGTGCTTGGGGGAGATCCCTGAAGACTGGAAGAGGGCCAGTGTTATGCCCATCTCAAGAAGGGGGGGAGAGAGGAGCCAGGCAACTATAGGCCAATTAGCCTAACTTCAATCCCAGGGAAAATCCTGGAAAAATTAATCAAGGAACCTACATGTGATATGCTTGCAGACAGTAGGATTCTGAACAATAGCCAGCATGACTTTGTTACAGACAGGTCTTGTTTTAGCAAACTCATCTCCTTCTATGACCAGGTATCTCACCACCTGGATAAAAAAGAGAAGGTCCTACATTATATACCTAGACTTCCAAAAGGCCTTTAATCTGGTATCTCATGATGGTCTTACAGGAAAACTGGAGAATTGTGGGGTTAACTGCTTAACAGTTAGGTGCAAAGGAAACTGGCTGTAAGGTAGGACCCAGAGAGTTCTTATAGATTTACAGATTCATAGATTTAGAGTCGGAAGGGACCTATTAGATCATAGAGTCTAATGGGCTCAGCTTAGAGTCTGACCCCCTGCCCTAGGCAGGAAAGAGTGCTGGGGTCAGATGACCCCAGACAGGTGTTTGTCCAATCTCCTCTTAAGTACCTCCAAGAAAGGGGACAGCACCACCTCCCTTGGAAGCATATTCCATATTTTGGCAACCCTCACTGTAAAGAATTTTTTCCTGATTTTATGAATCAGCAAGGATGTGGAAAAACTTGAGACTCCAGAGGAGGGCCACCCATATGATCAGAGACTTGCACAGCCATACACAGGCATATGGCACACATACCATATGAGGAAAGGCTAAGGGACTTGGGTCTCTTCAGCCTAAAAAAGAGAAGGCTGAGAGTGGACTTGGTAGCAGCTTACGGCTACATCAGAACAATACATCAAGGGCTCAGTGAACAACTGTTCACCAGGGCACCCTTGGGGAAAACCAGAAGTAATAGCCACAAACTCCTGGAAGACTGTTTCAGGTTCAGCATTAGGGAAAACTTCTTCGCAGTCAGGGTGTCCAGACTGTGGAATAAGCTCCCTGCAGAGGTGGTGCAATTGCCTACCCTGGAAATCTTCAAGAGGAGACTGGACAGTCACCTTGCTGGGGTCACCTGAACCCAGTTATCTTTCCTACCTTGTGCAGGGGGGCTGGACCTGATGATCTTGTGAGGTCCCATCCAGTCCCTAACAATCTGTGAATCTGTGGCTCCTTGCAGCAGTGACAGTATAGTCCAGAGCCAAGGCAGAGCTGCAATCTCCTGCCTGTACGTCCCTGCCTGGGGCATGCAGGCTGCAGGTCACGACTCTCCCCTGGCTCTGGACCACATTGTTACCGCTGCAAGATCTGAGTCTGGATCTCAGAGCAGGTCCTTGTCAGGTCACACAACCTGCCAGCAGGGGCAGCGCTAGGGGGAAGGTTGGGGGGGGCGGGGCTTTAGCTACCCCATAATTTCCTGTAGGCCCCCCAGCCACCCCTCCTAGAAGCACCCCACCACCACCACTGCCTGCCCTGCATAGGCAGCAGAAGCTGAGCCCGCCCCACTCCTGCCTGCAGCACAGCCCCAATCCAGGATGAGGCTGGCACCACTGCTGCCTGCCAGCACTGCTGGTGCCAGTCTCCATGGAAACCTTGGCCCTGTGCTATCATAGCCTGGCTGCTGTTGAGGTCTCCATGGAAAACAGCCCCAGCCACATGGGGCTGCTGGGAAATGGAGTCCACTGCTGGCTAGTCTTTGCCACCCCTGCTGTAACAGATAGCCAGAGGGCTCCTGGTACTTTAAGAGGATGCTGTAGCAAGCTAGGTTGGCTGCGTGGGGCCTGGCAGCTTGGGAACAGGCTACATATTGGGGAGCTGGCTGCCAGCAAACATGCAGAATAGTAGCCACTCAGATTCTTTTAGGAAAGAGCTGCAGGCAGCTAAACAGCAGCTAGCTGTGAGAAAGCAAACAGCAAGGAAATGCTGCTGCCCAGCAGAATAAAGGGACACACCTGTGGCCAGCCCATAGAAGTCACCTCACTGGAAGGGAGCAGGATTTAGGGAACATTTAAGCCTATGGCCTGAGCCAGGGTGTGGAGTCTGGCCCTAAGGAGGCAGGATAAAAAACTCCTGCAGAGTAAGGCTGAAGAAAAATGCCTGGTTGATAAATGAGATGCCTGGAAATACCAGTAATGTTGATGGCTTAAAGAGAATAGAACCCAGATAAGGGGAAGTCTTGTGATTGCCGGTGAGCTGGGCATTTATGTTTGGACCCAGTCCACGGATAGTTTATGTTATGCTACAGATTACTCTTGTGTTGCATCTTAGTCTGGTAGTTTGGGAAGCACTGTCAGGCAGATAGAGGTCCAATCAGTGCCCTGAGAAGCATGGTAACAAGGCCAGGAGACCCAGAGGCAGAGTGGAGACAGGGCCAGGATGCCTAGTGGCCAGAGCAAGGTGAAGATAGGGCAAGGGGGGTTGGTACCTAACAGTGGCCTTGAGGCTGAGAGGGCCAGCATACAAGCCTGGAGGACAGGCAATAGCAGGCTTTAGGCCACAAATGCCAGAGTCAAAGCCTGGAAAGGGGCTGAAACCTAGGACAGGTAAAAGCCAAACATGAGGTTAGAGCCCAGAAGACCAGTCCGGCATAGTGGGCTGAGGCAAGAGGGTCCAGCTGGAGGAAAGGGGTAGAGGCTGAAAAGGCTGAGGCCACAACAAGGGAACAGAGGCCTAAGGTGGCCTGATACGGACGGGGCAAAGTGCCCTACCTGGGCAATGACCAGCAACAACTGTGAGTCACGGACATGGCTGTAGGGAAGGTTGGAGACTACGGAATTAGCACCTAAAAAATCAGCACCTAAAAGATTCTTTCACTTGCACCTCTCAATGACACTCCTTACTACCCAAAGAACGAGCTAGAGAATAAATTTCCAGAAGAGATTAGGAGAATCTAAAACATCCTTCAAATCCTGCTCTCCAAAAAGACAGTTCCCCAAACACTCCTCCTCAAGATACAGTCCAAGAAGGACATAAATCAATGAGCTAACAAAGAAACCAACCCAAACCCACAACCATTGCCTACCAGGTCAGGATTTTACTTCAGAAAAGAGGAAAAGAGGCAGAGATTCCCTGAAGTCCACTTAGGGCTTTGCCTTTGCTTTTGACTCTGCACAAAAACTGGTCAGCCCACAGAAGCCTTTAGACAGACCTGTCCTATGCATTCCCTCTGCTTCATCAAGCTGAAGGCGGCTGTGCATGCGAAATGCATGAAAGTCTGGGTTTACAAAAGGTCTCAGCATCTGTCCCTTTGCTCAGCATGCTGAGATCTTTTTGAAAATCTGGCCACTTTTTGGTACCTAGCTGAAACTGATCGCTTTTGAAAACTAGGTCCTAATTTGTGAAACCTCTGCAATATCCTGTCAACTTTGGTACTGTTATTCCCATTTTACCAAGTAAGGCCCAAAGCAGTTAAGTGACTTGCACAAAGCCTAACTAGGAGCTGATGACAAAGCTGCAAACAGGACCCCGGTGCCCTGACATCCAAGCTTGTGTTCTAGTCACTAACCAGCGCTACCTCCCTGTGCCTGAACCCTTCCTCCCAGCAACTCCTTTCTCTCTCATGTATATCCTATTTTCTTTATAGCCTTTCACAGAAGGGGACAGTCAGTATCTAATCTCCCTGCATGACTTCACCACAATGATCCACTTGTACTGTTCACAGAAAATGGGACTAACTGGGGGGTGGAGGGATTCATACCTTGATCAAGCTGGGAAGGCAAAGGCAGCCAGAGAAATATTAACATGATCTGAGAGGAGAGAGAGAAATAAAAAGCCCCTAATGATTGGGCAGGGCAGGCTGGAATGCAAGTTGGAGACCTGCTTCTGTCTAGCCTGATGGAAGAACAACTGAATGAGATCTTATCATCTCCTTGGGAAGCAAGTAAGAGACTAAAATAACCAGACTGCTGCTTTGTGGCAGGCAATATCAAAGTCAAAGAGTTGCCTCATGTACGGTATCTATGTGTTTAAGAAATATCTCACTTGTGGTGTCAGCAGTCAGAGGCATTTAGGTTCTGTCAGGCTCCTTTGACATTCTGGGTCTTTATGGGCTGAGGAACAAAGGTAGGAAGTAATGGCAAAAAATATTTCTCCCTCTGGTTTGTCAAGAAACATGGCAAGAAACATGTTAGGGATTCATGGAAGAGTCAGGACTCCCTGGCTCCCTCTCTGTTTGTGATTCTCAGTGGGGAGAAAGTCTTTTTCCATTATTAAAAGGTAATCTGCAAAGGGGAAAGTCATTGAGCGCCCTTTTTAGTTTCTTTATCTGGGATTAAAAACCTGAAATGACTTTTCCTTGATATTTCCTATTCATTTTATTTCTTTTCGAAAATAGAACATTCAGAGCTTGCCTTGCCTGTGTTTCCTTTTCTGGAAGATGCTATGGATGAATGGAGAACTAATAGGATTATCACCTCAAAGACACCATGCTAATGAAACCTCATTAAATCAGGCTCTCTCAATATGGGTCAAAGAGATGGCTTTAAAAAGTGACAGCTCAAGAACCCTTCTCCCCCCTCAACACCTATAAACACAACAATCCAAGTTCAGAGTTGGAGTCTACATTACAATACAACCAGTGCAAGCCATGTAAGAGGCATTATTAAACCACGCCTACAGCAAAATTCATGGAGAATTTCCATTAAATTAAAACATACAGTCCACAGACTGGATCCAGCCTGCAGAAGCATTCCAGCTGGCCCACCAGTAGTCCAATGGACCACCAGAAGTAGGGGGTCACGGGCTACGGAGTGTGACCTGCTGTGGTATTCTGGGTCCCTGAACCCAAACAGACATGACCATTAGCAGAAGGGAATAGCTGCTGCACACAAACAGTCCTCACTGTCCCAGCTGCTGCCCATCCTCAGGCCCATGCTGCCACCAGATTCCCTGCCCCACTCTGCTGCCCACCTTTGAGCTCATGCTGGCACACAATCCACAACCTGCCCCACTGCCTCAATGTGAACATGCACCACTGGACCTAGGAAAGGAGCCTATACAATCTGGAATCAGCCCAGGGCCCTGGGTGAGTTTGACACCCCTGAATT
>JAGPOW010000797.1:27967943-27992800 GCA_030014935.1 Caiman crocodilus | reverse complement strand
CATCCCATGCTCACAGCAGCACTCTCTCCCTGCCCCAGGCAAGAGCTGTGCCCAGCCCAGCCCACTCCCTGCCTCCAGCTGCTCAGGAGCTACCATGATGTGCTGCCTGGTGCATAGTGATGCTCTGCCTCCCTGCTGGACTGTGCCCCATGCCCCTACTTGCCTCCCTCTACTTGCAGCATTGCTGTTGACTTGGAAAGTGGGGGGGGGAGGCTGGGGGCAAGGCACCAAAAAAGCAGTTTGCCAAAGGCACCATTTTCCCCAAGGTGAGCTCTAGGCAGATGGTGTTACAACCAAGCCTGGAGACTCTCTTTCAGTCTGGGAAAAGGTCCCCTCCTATTCAGGTATTTTGTTTTACTGTTTGTTTATGTGGATTCCTGCCAGGAAGGAGTTTTCCCGAAGAAGCAGAGACAGGAAACAGAGACTATAAACAAACACAGAGAGACTATTTGAGCTAAGCAGCTCCCCAACCCACTATAGAACCCCTCACCAAGAAGGAGTTAATTGCACAGGGTACTTAAGATGCCTGTAAGGCAACCTCCATTTTCCCTCATACTCACTTGATGTCCTCCATTAAAACAGAGAAACCAGACTAAAAAAACCCATGTAAACAGCTGCTTCAAACTAAAATGCTGCCCCTTCAGGCACTCACATACCAACCCAACACAAACTGAAATCCATCATCTCTTCTGGGTCCTGTGGTTGGGTAAAAGGGCAGGGCAAGTCTACACTGATTACAGGGAAAAATGGAATCACATCTGTGCTTCGAATAAGCTGGCATTCCTCCAGGCCTCCCTTCCTTTCCTTTCCCTGGTGCACAGGAGGAGTGAACACTGGGGTTCAGTGTGAATATGCTCAGCTCTGAAATTAGGAGCACGATGAAGGATGCCTGGGCTAATTTGGGAGGATCTTTGTTTTGCCTGAACCAATCCATGAGAGAGACAGTATTCAAACACAATTTCTCTGGGATGTACAGAAAGCACTCAGGCAGAAATCAATAGACTGCCGCTTAGTGCCTAGCTTTGAGAATGGATTATTTTGTGGCCATTAATCAATCAACATGTTAGCAATCAGAAATCACAATGTGTTTAAAGAAAAAGCTTGGCACAGATGCAGAAGAGATTCAGGCTGGACCAGAGCCAGCTGAGGGCCTTTTTTCTACCCACACAATACATATGAGGTTGGGCACGGCTACTACAAGTATCAATACTGCTGGAGTCTCCCCAACTATTGAGAAACAATACAATTGAAATGCAGAGGACACGTTTTGGATGCTCTGCAGATGCCATTAGTTTACTTAATTCTATGAAGCATCATCACATAATTCCTCCCACATTTGTTTTCACTCTCTTACACAGGATTCTCATTCATGTCACAAGGCAGCTCCTTTGGCACAAATCCTCCATGACCTTGCTCCCACTTTCCTCATAGACATAAGAACTTGGTAACCCACTCCTTGTCAACTACACAGTCTCCGAGTTATGAACTGATGCTTAGCTCCTCTCATGCTGCTTTGTTCAAGGCATCAGCCTCTCTTGTTTGTTAAGAGCATCCTTCACAAATGCAGAAGCACAAGATGGACACTGGAGGAAATGGCTTTGTACTACAGAGACAACCACCTGGCATAGAAACCTGCCTGTTTTATTCTTTCCCTTATCGGTCAGCCTCAGTCTCCAACCTGGGACTGTGGCTTGGCGAGCTGCAATTGATGGCTAGGGGCCAGTGAATCCCTAGAATGGCTCCAGCCAGTTTGGTCGAAAGCAGGTATCTCAATGATTGTCCTACTCTAGGGAAACCTTGCATATGGCTTTGTCTGTTCCCGTTGATTAAGTGGCCGCGGCAGCAGCACACTGGGATCCCAGAGCATGTTGGCATGTTGTTTCTCAGACCTCATCAAAGGTGTTTGTTGCGACATTGAATGCGCAGTAAACACAGCTTACACACCTCCAGGTGCACCCTTATGCCTCCCTGTGCACAGCCACAGCAGCACTTTGAGGAACAGCTACGCTATACAGAGGAGTGCACTAACAGAGGGGATGTGGAGGTAACTGGCCAAAAATCTATAACCTTCAATGTTATGAGCAGCCAGTTGAAATAGGACTCTCTCTCTCTCTCCCTTTGGGCCATCGTCGACACCAAAGGTTTTCTTAGTGAGCTGTACAGAACAGAGTGTATTGTCTAATTATATCAGCTCCTCAACCCACAAAGAGGCACTCAGAGAGAGGATGTCCTCATTTAGTGACTTGTCACTGATCCTATTGTGTGTCGTGCTACAGTTCCGATTCCAAACAATGCACCATTTAAAAACATTCATAGAACAAAGGAACTCCGCAGCATACTGCGCCCTGATGAGAACAATTCCATCCACCCCCAGGGGACTGGCTGCAGTAACACTGGTGCCCTAGGCACAGATGCTGATGCCATTCTCAAACAGAACTAAGCAGCAAATCCTGACTCTCTCACCATGGCAGCTGCCTCCATGTCTCCAAACACAGGTAAGGTCACATGATATCAGTGGGAGTTTGCAGGACTCAGTGCAGTATAACTCCCTACCTCTGACTAAGACACCAGGATCAACCTCTATCCTCCCAG
Source organism: Caiman crocodilus (assembly GCA_030014935.1). Taxonomy (NCBI): domain Eukaryota; kingdom Metazoa; phylum Chordata; order Crocodylia; family Alligatoridae; genus Caiman; species Caiman crocodilus. The sequence continues at coordinate 27,990,208 of JAGPOW010000797.1, read as the reverse complement.
AATGAAGAACCTCCCCAGCATGCTACCCCCTAATCCAGGGGTGGGCAAAATGTGGCCCACCATACCATTCTATCCAGCCCATGGGGCCCCTAAAAACATTTAGAAAATTAATATTTATCTGCCCCTGGCTGCCTGTCATGAGGCCCTCATTGGCTTGCCAAAACTCAGCAAGCGGCCCTCCGCCCAAAATAATTGCCCACCCGTGCCTAACCGCAAGGGCCTGCAGAGTGACATTCCATGTACAGTTACTAGAATCCTTTCTCCTTCCCCAGGGTATAGTTTCCTGCTTCAGCCCCATCAAACCAGAGGGGGCAACCCTTATACCGGCAGGGGAAAGCTTTTTATACAAACAATATCCGTGATTGACCATCTGCAGATAGGTGACCCCAGAGCTAAATGCGTGAACCTAAGGTAGATGACCCGGCTATTAGCATAAAAGTAGCAACATCTTCATAAACCCCCTGTATCTGCATCCTGCCTATGGAGGCAAAGAGAATTGTGATATGTATGTAAGGTGCACACAAAGTGGAGATGGAAGACCCTTGAGTTATTGAGAGGGAAGCACTCAAGCCTCTAAATGCTTTAGCATTTTCCTAACTTGTCTGGACTGTAGAGTGGGGTGTGATCTGCCCCTCACTATGAGTACCAGCTCAGTCAGGGCCCCTCTCTGCTACCAAAAACCCATCACCATCCAAATTATCTCTGAACCCGAGGCAGTTAGCCCAAAATTCTGTAGGAATATGATTTTCCATGACATTCTCAGCACTTCCTGGGCCAGCCCAGCCACAACTCCCTCTCTTTGCACTTCCATATTTTTCTGGAACGGAGAAGCAAAATAATAACAGCCAAGGTACCTAAACAGTTTCTAAGCCCAGGGGAAGCTCAGTGCAGGTTGCCTGAGGAAGTTTGTGCAACCCTGTGTAGTCTTCTCCACTAGGGATACTTTAAATTTATACATTGTTCACAAGGGTTAGAGAAGACAAGGACCGAGAGTATTTGCATGATCTGGTCACACTCCAGGCAGATACTAAAAGAGCTTTCCAGGCACAGCACCAGATATGCTTTTCAGTCCCAACTTGCAGCACTCTGTGCTGTTCCAGTGTTGGCTGCACACACAGCATCTAGTTCCTGTCCTTCAGCACCTGCTGCTATTTCAGTCCTGCTTGACACAGATCCGTCAATGCAGCTCATGTCTGATCTCCACTCCTCCCAATGCCGCTCCCTTGTTGGTCCCATACAGACAGCTCCACCTTGTCCAGTAGGGTCAGCTACTGTCCTAGTCCTGGGCCTCTTCCAAGTACAGGCTGACAATGCCACAGAACTTGTTTCAAAAATATTTATCAGGGCTCTTGCTTCTCTTTGGTCTGGGTTCTCCAGGCATAGCCAATGGTACATCCTCAACCACACAGAGATTCAATATCCTTGGGACACAGTGAAGTGGGCAGCAGGTTTGATCCCCAAAGTCAAACAGGAGGAACTGTACAAAGAAGCAGGATATGGGACCTGTCTGACTGCTTGGATATGTTTGTCTCTGTGCCTGTATCCATACTCCTATTTGAGTTTGCCCTTCAATATGCCAACTGCATAGCAGTCGATTTCCCTTCTTGCGTCCAATTACATTCCAGGGGAGTGAAACATAAACATGAGAGAGAGAGAGAGAGAGAGAGAGAGAGAGTGTGTGTGTATACACACATGGTTGTTATTTTGGCGGGAAAAAAAGGCTAATCCATTAGGACTTCAGCTGCAATGCAGAAGATGCACAGCAGGACTCCTGTTGTATTTTGAGCAGCGAGTGAGTGTCTCCAGTATCATTACAGTTGAGTTGCAATGAGTATTCAGATGGTCCTAGGAAACTGCTTCAGAATCATCAAGGTCCCTGCCACTGATATTAGGGAGAGACTGAAATCTGAATAATTTGGGATCTGTTCTTCACCTGACGTTATGTTGGTTGCTAGGTGATTAAATCATCCATCTGTTTATGACAGCATGGGAGAACAGTGAGTCAGCCCCTTTTTGTATGAGAAAAAGCACAATTATTTCAATTCATACTCATCCCCTACTCTGTTCTGGTCTGGGTCCCTGGCCTCATCTACTGAATATCTACTAGTAGCATGGTGCCAAGAGCTCCTGGTCACTGTGAACATAGGCTGAGTTGGGATCTGCCTACAATACTCTTCAGCAGGTGCATGACACCTCACTAGCCTCCTACTACATCACTACTCAACACCACATGTCACAACACAGTACTTTACTGAAGCAATTTGATCTGTATGCTCAGGTATTGGGCCAAGCATCTGTAACACTGCAGGATCTACAAACATTTATTCCAGGGAACTGGACTTACAAACAAGAGAAGAATGTGAATTAAAGCTGGTCAACAAAATAAGAGACATCCTAGCACAGCTGAAATCAAGGGGAGCTTTGTTTTAGTCCAGTGGGGCCACAATTTCATTCTAACATCCTCACATGTAAACATGGGAAAACACAGGATGTCCTAACATGTTATGCCCTTGTGCTGGTCACTGCCCTCCTCCAGGCCTGGCGTGCAGCTAACCTCAGAGATACAAGGAATGTTTGAACAATCTGACTCAATAACAGAGCGGATGAGTTTCTTGAAAAGTGAGCTTCTTGAAAAGCTATGAAAGTTTCCTCAATTTAAAAAAAAAAAAAAACAAGCCAAAAATTATTTGCTGCTTTCAGAATTTGTTGGTTTTTCCCTTTCCAGATTAGAATAATAGAATTATAGAAAAATAGGTATGGAAGGGAGATCATCTAGTCTGACCCCCTGTTCAAGGTCAGATCATCCCCATCTAAACCATCCTAGACAAGCCTTGGTCTAACCTATTAAATAAAACTGCACAAACAACCCTTTCCCACGACCACCAGGCAGATCGCCCCAGAACACTCTAGCTTGCTACATGTGAAGCAGTGGGACAAAGGCACTGCAAGGACACAAAGTAGTTTGTAGGCACATCCTACACAAACACACCCACATGCACGTATACCACTTCCCCCATGCAAACACCCTTTTAAAGGGAAAAAGGGGAAGAGAGGAAAAATCAGGGGGAGAAGAGAGAAGGAGAAAGCAAAAAACAATTAAGATCCAGAAAACTCAAACAAAAAAAAATGAGACCTGAAGAAGAATGCACTGCACTCAAAAGCTTGCCCAAGTCTACCTCAACTACATAGTTGATCCAGCAGAAGATATCACCCACAGAAATACCTGCCTTTTGCAAAGGAAAAAGAAAAGATTTTTTATTTTTCTGTTTCCAGGTTCTGACTTGAAAAATTATCAGTCTATTTTTTTAAGTATCACTATTACTTCAAAAATATTTCCTCAGAAAATGTGGAAGGCCAATTTTAATCCCAAAATTGCTCTGAACAAAAATTTAACCAGTGGTAGCCAATCCCATAGTGAATCTAGTCTCTGGTCAGTCCCATCAGTTACAATTGCACATATGCACAGGCTGACTATTGTGTGATGGAAATTTCACAGAAAAATGAGCTAAAACTCAACTCCTCAGGCTCCAAAAGCAATTGTCCCCTCCAATCCCCAGTATAAGTCCTGTGATAAGCACAGCAAGGCACTTTTTCTCCCATCTACTATAGGGCAACAGTACGGAGTAAGTCTGGCTGAGCCACAGCAAGCTAGAGGAGTGGTTTCCCTATAGCACTGGCTGCCTCAATAGTGTTGACTCTCTTCCTTGTTTCCATAGCTTTTGTCGCTGCCCAGGCGACAAAGAGGCCATCTAGCTGCTTCTCCTTAGGGACACCACCAAATAAAGGAGGAGGGCAGGTCAGCACTTGCCTTCAGGGGCTGAGGCCAAAAGAAAGAAAAATATCCAGATGGGAAATCGAAAGCTGAGAAATCTGTCCAAAAGAAAAAGTCAAGAGGACCAAGCAGGTAGATGGCATATGCAGAAGAGAAGAGAATAGAGCCAGGGATGCATTTACATAGGAGGTGAAGCAACATAAGTCCAGGAGGAGTGGAAAGAGAATAGATGGACCCAAGTGGAATTAGAGCAGCAGAGCTGGCCCACCGTAATGAAGGAACAAACCCAGATCCAAGAAGCAGCAGGTCAGCTTTCATCTTGTTTCCCTAATGGCGAGTTCTAAGCAGCTGCTGTAACTGCAATAAGCAGGCTATAATTGGGCCCAACTGCAGTAAGGGGCCCGCTGTAAGTCACTGTTGCATAACTATAAAGGAAAACTAGTTTAAACTTGAGTGGAGCCCTCTCCTCTCAGAAGGGGTGGTCTGTCATGTTCTGTTTTGATCTGAAACAGGAGGAAGTAACAATTCCTGGAACAAAGGTGCGTGGTGAAACAGGTGTTTCACATGGTCAACTAACTTTTTCATAGTAAATTAATGCTTAGATCTAGAGGAATGAGTTTAAGTCATGTCTTTGGGAAAATCTAGATTCACAGAAGTAACCACTCCTCCCTGGATTCCCCATTCCAGGTGTGATAGTTTGTATCGTTGTCAGGGACAGAGGATATGCTTGATCAGATGGATACTGGGTAAAAGCATCGTAGTTTAAAGACTGGTAGATATTCTTTACGCTCTGCTCCCTCCAGGGCAATGGCGCTCAATCTCTGGCCTGGGGACTGAGCCATGTCATCTGGCCCATGGGTCTAGAAATTTGGCAGCAAGGGAGTAGTGGCAGTGGTAATTGCCAATCTCTTGTGGCCAAACTTAGGGACCCATGGGGAGCCCCATGGGTCAGATAACGTGGCCTTGCACACTAACATCACCCAACAGCTGGATCCATACACATAGCTCTATGGCTAGATATCCACAAGCTGACCTCACACTGGATCTGGCCCACAGAGTGGCCCTGGCCCACAGACTGGTCCTGCACCAATCACCCAGCCTGCAGAGCTGACAAGTTGAGAAGCAGTGCTGTAGGGAGTACCTGCTGTGCAACTGTGTGTGGGAAGGAATGACAGCCTGAACAATCCCCAGTAAGAGGCAAAGTCTCCTGGAGACAACTCCCCTGAGATATCATCCGCTCCATATCCATTTCCTGGTTCCCTCTTTCACCTTCAGTTCTCAAACAGCCTTTTGCTCTCCACATGGCACCATCTGTATTTCACTTTTTCCCCTCATGTTCTTGTGAAGCCAGAAATGCCAGCACTCAGCTCCCAAACGTGAGCGCTGGCTGGGGGAGGAAGACAGGCTGCATTGTGTGGGAAGGACATTTTTCTTTAGCACAGAGTGAAAACTGGGAATCAATCTCCAAGGTTATTGACTGCTGCATTTATAGGAAGTGCTGAAAGGCCTGGGTTATGGGGAGACAAGGGAAAGGAGACCCACTGCTCAGCAGCCACTGGCAGGGAACACTTCGGTGAGTTGTAGCGCAGGCAGATGGAGGCACTGAGAAGGGAAGGGGCTGCATTATACCCCTGCATTCCCTGAAAGAGACGGGGAAGCAGCAGCCAGGCAGAGGCAGCAACTTCCCCCTCTAGCCTGTCTCAGCTCCACAAAGCTTGTATGGCATGCATTAACTGTTGCATCTCATGTGAAACAAAGGAAGTGATACTCCCACTGTGCTCCGCACCGGTGAGACCACAGCCGGAGTACTGCATCCAGTTCTGGGCACCACACTTCAACAAGGACATGGAAAAACTTGAGAAGGTCCATAGAAGAGCCACCTGTATGATCAGGGACTTGCAAGACAAGGAGAGGCTGAGGGACTTCGAGCTCTCTTCAGCCTACAAAAGAGAAGGCTGAGAAGGGGACCTGGTAGCAGCTTACAGCTACATCAGGGGAGTACACCAAAAACTCAGTTCACCAGGGCACCCCCGGGAAAGACCAGGAGCAATGGATACAAACTCCTGGAAGGCCACTTCAGGCTCAATTCCAGGAAAAACTCCTTCACAGTCAGGATGTCCAGACTGTGGAACAAACTCCCTCCAGTGGTGATGTAGTCACCTACCCTGGAAATCTTCAAAAGGATTGCCATGGCAAATAACACTGCTGCCACTCATCCTGCCATCAGACTTCCAGACTCAGGGGGAGCCCCATGAGCAAGGTGACATGGTTCTGCATACCAGATCAGGACCATGGATCAACACAGTGCTACTCCTATGGCCTGGGCTATCATCTGTGTCTGCCCTGATCAGTAAATCATGTTTTCCATCATGTTATAGATAACAAAAAGCACTGTCAAAATGTAGATATACTCTGTTACAGCCATACCACTACTGCCATGTCAGGCTACCGTCTCCTCCCACCATCTTTCTGCTCCACCCTACTCTTCCTCCCAAGGTCAAATTTAATTTATCACCTTGGTCTAGGGTCCATCTCTGCCCCTAGGCTCATGGCACCTGCAGGGCTAAAGGGAAGCAGGGGGAAGGCATCTTCAGCTGCACAGGGCCATGTGTTCCATGAAAATGCTACCATGCTGACACCGAGCACCATTGCTGGGGTAGCAGTACCAGCCTGCCTCCATGCAAACATGGAACAACTTTTGCATTGGAATTTTAAAATGGCATACTAATAGCAGGCCTACGCAGGAGCTAGGCAGGAAATTGCGTGCCTTCCCAGGGAAAATTTCTGATATTTCAAAAGTCTGTCTTGTCTCAGATGAGTAAAAAATTGAAATGTCAAATATGTTCATAAACTAGCTAACAAAATATTTAGTGTTGAGATTCTTGAAACAAGCTACTCAGTTTGCCTTTCTGTTTTTAATTATTTTTGTAAATAAAATTTGTATCCTAAAATCTGAAACCAACTGAGAAAATAAAGATTTTGGTTAGAAAATGTAGATAATGTCAATAATTGTCACCCTTTCCTCCAACATTTTTTCTTCAAAAAAAGGCTTTTTTTTTAAATTTGACCATTTCCCATTACCAATTTCATTTTTAATGAATCTAAATATTCTGACTGAAAAATATTTTTCAACATTTCACTGGAACATTTCTGATCAGCTCTCCTGAAAACAGCCCTGGGATGGGGGCTGAGATCCCAGCTTTACAGAGCAGGATCTCTAAGCCTGGCAAGGTGCAGGAGCTCACCCAAAGTCTCATCATACATCAGTGATTGAGGCTGGAGGCATCACTCTCAAACCCTGATCTGATCACTAGGGAAAATGGCTTGTGCAAAGGCAGCTATAAGTCTGTGTCTGTGGGACAAATAGCAGCAGGTGTCAAGGCCCACCCTACCCCAGAGCAGTGTGCAGCCCCATCTGACTGTCACAGGAAAAAGGACCACGCAGCCGCCACTCGAGAACAATGCTGTCCATCATAGTGATAAAAATTCCAGATGCAAAACACCATGAATATTACCATAGGCTGCTGTACCCAGCTCAGCCCCTGAAACACTCTCTCAGGTATCTGCATGGTATCTGAGCCTTACAACCTTTAACTTACTTATGCACACATCTCCCCTGTAAAGCAAGGCATGGCTATTGTCTACAACTGACAGATGGGTACAAAGATGTGGCTTAGCACAGTGACAGACTCAGGTCTCCCACGTCCCAGGCTACTGCCAAACACACTGGACCATCCTTCTCTGAAAGCCTTTGTAGTATCAGCCCATGGGAAAGATTAATCAGATTAGAGAACTAGTTAGCAAGGAAGTGTAAATTCCATTCCCCATGGTGAAGAAACTGTGCCATTAAAATCCTCTCTTCTATGACACACTCAGAGCCTATTTCAGTAATAGTTTGGCAGGGGAATAACATTACTGAGCCTATAAATATCTCCCGGGGGGCTGTTTTGCTGAGAGACATGGCAGGAACCAGCCTTGCCAAGCACAGGTGCTGCCCCCCTGGTGGACTCTGTGGAGTTTAGATAAGAAACCAGAAATATGCCTACCTCCCCAAAGCCCAGGGGTTGGCCTGAGCCTGGGTCTCTCTCACTGGGCCAAAGCTCTCAGGAGTATGAGCTGCAGCAAGGCTGCTGCCAAGTGAAATGGAAACATCCTGTGAAGAGCAGCAATGATGGGTTTGGCATTTTCTGTTTCAGTTAGGAATAAGAGCAAACAATAGCAGAAGGGAATAAACCCAGTGTTGGGCCCAGGGCAACTCACCCCAGACAGGGTGAGTGTGGAGTTGAGAACATGATGAGGGATCCAGTGGGGTGGGAGGGTTTCCCAGGCAGCACTGGTACTGGCCTGACTGTCCAGCTCTCCTGGCCCTTCCTGTCAGAACAGAGGAGAAGACACACCTCTCTCAGAGTCTGCTGGATTTCCAGGCAAGGATGATTACAGATTCCTCATACGAAAAGGCCCTTTGGTTTGGATACAGTAACCTGGAGACGCACTAGGAAAATCAAGTGAGAATGAAAACTGACTCCTTGGGGGATTTTCCAGACCGATCTGGATGGCCAGAAAGAGGAGCATGCCCAGTGTCCCAATGGACACTCATACAACTTGAAGGGAACTTGCAAGCCCCACCTTACCACCCCCACCAACCCCCCCCATGAACCACAGGCAGCAAGGATGAGGAGCACAGACCTCCTACTACTGTGACAACTCCCCCAGCACTGTTTCATTGACTTGCTGGGGTGAAAAGGGATGCAGATTCCATCCACAAGAGAGAGGAGCCTCAGAGACCTTAAAACTTCTGACTCCAACTCAGTAGCCTTTTTCCTCCATGTTTTCCTTGGAGTGAAACACATCCTAGCCTGTCCCCGTGCCAAACACACAAACATGGCTTTGGCTGCTCTGCATTCCTGCCCAAGTTGGTGGCACCACGTAAGGTGCTGCTAGCAAGAGCAGCTACTGTACATGGTGTCCTTCCAGGCAAAGTACGGAAGAATGTAATTCTACATGTCCCTCAGTTCACTGTACCCTACAGGGATGTAATTCATTCCCTTTGAAAGCACTACATAAATGTCAGGACACTGTTATCGCAGGGGGGGAGAAAAATGTAATGGCTTTAGAGACCCACAGTACAGCATCTTTACTAGAAGGAGAGCAGTGATGTGACCTGGATACTAACCAAGCCTGGGAGCATTGTCCTCAGAAACAGAAAGGGCTTATCAGAGCGGTGGCACTTTCAGAGTGAGAAGAGAGGAGAGAGAATTAAAGGGAAAAGGGTTTCAGGTAGGAAAGACACTCTCCCATAAATTTTCCTTGTCCAAAGGCATCTTAAAGGACCCATTAAGCCACAGGGGAAAATTCTGCTTTAAATTACATAGGTATAAATCCACAGCAACTCCAGTGAACCCAGCAGAATCATGGCAGATTTATGTTGGTGTTACAACATCGGAAGCCACAGGTGTCAGCTGACAGAAACCAGCCTTACATATAGACTCAACACTGCCCACAGAGCCTATGCTGACAGTGGGCTTCTTGGAAAATAACAGCTGACCAAATGTGATGCTTCAGGGCACAAGCTAGTCCCCTGCAGGGATCAGAAGGAAACTTTCTTCACACACTGGAGGTAGCCTAAGTGCCCACATGCCTTCCTGAGATGGAAGGGAGTCTGCTTTCTTCTGAAGAATCAAGTGTTGTCTGGCTTGTTTCTGAGGACGAGTTCCAGCTACTGAGACAACCCAACCATTCCTGCCTACCTGTGAAGGTCCATAGGTGAGATGCACTGTGAGGCAAAAGCACAAACATCATTGCTATAAGACACTTAAAATGCTGTGAGATCCCTTTCTGCAGAGAGAGACCTCTTTCTATAACTGCAGTTTCAGTTTGCTTTATCACTGAGGTAAATAATTTTCCACAGGAGCAGGATAAGAATATCAGATGCATATGCAATGGAGGTACAAGTGGAAACAAAATGAGTGGTGTTTCCCAATGTGAAAGGTATAGCACCTGTGGAGCAAGACTGCCTCAAGCAGGGGACTGGATTAAATGACCTCCTAAGGTCATTTCGAGCCCTATTTTTCTATGACTTCTACAATTCTTAGTCTATTGAGAGCCTTGGTTGGGATATCTTTAGATACATATATGACCTGAAGACTTTTTCCAGAGACCTTTAAAATAGATAAAGAAAACTACGTTTACAAGAGCCAAACTACAACTGTCACATTTCTGGATCCTACAACATGCCCTTTCTTAGCAACTGGGAAGTCTTAGGAATACTCAGAGCAAAGCCTTATAACCCAAATTCAGGGAAAAATTTCATTAAGGCAAATGGATCACCCACCTAAGTTCTGAACACAATCAAATACCCATTCAAGTTAATGAGACCTGAAGTCAATGAGAGCTTACCCAAGTAAAAAAGAAGCCAGAGGCCCATAGTTCAGCCCAAGAGGAGCCTCTCAGACTAACACCTAACCAGGTATGGGGTTCAGAGATGGAGGTCTATATTTGTTTTCCTTTGGATAGGTAACTACAATGCTAAGGCACGCATGAAGTTGACTAGGATCACTAATATTCTCTCAGTTCTAGTAGCCAGCAATTACATCCATAGGAACATAGCTGAACTGCAAAATGAGACCTAGGAAAGCATTTCCAAAGCATAAAATGCAAATAATATGCTGCAAAACGAGACAGTTTAGATACAACAGTCTATGGAATTACAGGATCAACTGCCTGAACAAGAATATATTACCAGCACCATTTGAGGATGGAGAAACGAAGAAGAGAGTTTTTCTAAATACAGCTTAGTCTTGTTCCCCACTTTCATAAGCACACAGCATTTTGAAATATGGCTCATTCTGAAGGTCTATTTAGAGTCCCAGCAACTCCCAGCACAAATAGTGGTACATAGAGTAGCTACGTGATTATCTTGATGTATTCACTGACCAATCATGTGCTTCTGCAAAAAGCTGTGGGCAGGTACAAAAATAAAGACCACCACAGTAGCAAGTGAATAGGCTCCAGGCTCAAAAATAGCTCCCTAAGCTCATCCTGGCTTCCTCTGATAAAAGCCTGGAGGCCAGACTGCAACGCTTTTCTTCAGTGAGCAACAATGCAGGTGACCTCACTGGAATCAATGAGTCCACTGGTGGTAAAAGGTGAGTGCGGCACGGCCTTGAATTAACAGATATGCTTTACCCCATGCCTGGAAAGTCTACCAACTGTCAAGGGCTGCAAGATCCACCACTGTGGCCTACTCAGCCCCCAAACAGTTCTGTTCATGAACAGTTAGCATATCTGCCTCTGCTGACTGCTGCTACAGCAGTGGTGCAGACGGAGCAGAACTGGACGGCAGCTACAACAGAAACCATGCAGAGTTTACATCTCTAAGGCAACACCTTGAATAGCACCCAAACACAAATAAGAAGTTAGCACAGCCTCTGGAAAACAGGTGCTACGTTTCTTGTGGCTGACACCACCAAGCACATGCTAATGACTCTTGTATAAAGCACTGGGAGCAAACTCCAGAGCACACAAAACCAAAGCCACGTGCTATGGCCAACAGCCTCCTCACAAGCATCTTCATTCTAGTGTCCTACTCCCCCTAGGCTGATGTCACTGCAAGCCCTACGCACGTAGGAAAAGCAGAATACCATATGGATCCAGGAGCCCAAGGCTGCCAATTCATCGCCGAAGATCACAATATCAAATCAGTGTTCAGTAGAAGCCTGATTGTAGGCAGATTAGGGTGGGGACAACATGCTCATTTCCAAACACATTGCACTGTGATTGCAAGGTCTGCAAATAAAGCCTTTTTTTTCTGAACATAAGCAAAGATGTGCAATAGTGAACACACTAAAATGCTGCCCAGACTGTACCCAGGTGTCACATCCATTTTCAAAAGAGCCTCTGATTGTTACCTATGCTTGTTTCAGTTCCATTTTTTGGTGCACGAGATATGTATTTTCTGTGGGTGAAAGTGATGCTCCCAGAGAGGGGCCAGCACTTGTTCATGGCACTTTTGGGGTGCTAAAGTTTCAGGCTGCACCTGGTACAGGGGTGAATTTCTCCCTAGCCTCTGTTGCCTGCCTGTTTCTGGCAGGGACAGACCGACCACTGTGTGAACCAACCAAACCCCACTGAAGCCCCTAGAACTGGGCTGACTTACACCAGCCGAGGGTGGAAGAGATGGCTTAATATTGTCCAGTGCCTCTGCCTGGCTGAACAAGAAACCAAGCGAGGGCCCCTTGCCAGCAGCAGAACTACATGATGGGGCGGCTTCCCTGGCAGTGAGCTCTCCCTCTGGGTTGCTGTGTAGCAGCAGGTGCAGGCTCAAGGCCCTGAGGTAAGAAATCCTCCTGCCTCACACCCCGGGGCTTTCCCAGGCTTCTGGCCCGCGGCACAGGGGGCAGAGACCCCCGGGCCTCTCGTATCACAACCAAGCAGGCAGCCCCCAGCTGGCCCGCTGGCCCCTCGCGTCTGGCCGCCCCCGGGGCTGGCTCTCGGCCGCCTGGCCCCTAGGACACGGGGGTGGCGGCTGCCCCGCGGGCTCCATCCCCCCGGCCCGGCCCGGCCTCGCAGCGCCCCCTGCCGGCCCGCGCCGCTCCCGGGGCCCTGCCGCAGGCGGCGGGAGGAGGGGGGCGAGCAGCCGCCGCCCGCACGTGAGGCCGCTGCCGGCCCGGGCCACTCAGCCCCGCGCCCGCCGCCGCCTCGCCCTCGCCCCCTCCGAGAGCCGCCGTCGCCGCTGTCATGTGCCGAGGGCCCGGCCGGACTGCGCCAGGCGGCCGCAGCAAGCTCGGTGCCTGCCGGGCCCGGTCCTCCCCCCGCGACCCGCTCACCTGGATGCCAGCGGCGGCGGCCGGGCCTCGCCACGCAGCCCGGTCCCGGCGGCGGCTCCCGGGCTCCCCGCAGCGCGCGCGGTGCATCCAGCTCCCCCTGCCGCCCCGCGCTCGCAGCCGCCCGGATTGAGGTTGTCGGTGATGCTGCAGCAGCGCCGAGAGCCCCCGGAGAGCAGCGCGCGGAGAGGAGGGGGGGATGCAAAGGAGGAGGAGGCTGCCCCCAAAACCAGCCCTGGATCTGCGCAGGACTCCGGGATTGCCGCGGGGGAGCGGGCAGCCGGACCCGGACCCGGACCCGGACCCGAGCAGCTGCGGCGCTCCCGGAGCCGTGGGGCACAAGCGCAGGGGAGGGGAGGAGGCAGGCGGACGGGCGGGCCGGGGGCTGCTGCGACGCGTCCTCCTCCAGGTGCAAAGGCCGCAGGCTGGGCATAAAGACCCCACCGAGGAGGGGCCTGGCACCCTGGGCCGGCGGCAGGCACTATCTTCTCGCCCGGTCTGCCACCCCAAGGAAGGGAGGTGGCCACCCGTCCGCCTTTCCAGCAATCACACTGGGCTGTCTCAGCACCTTCTGGATCTCAAATCACTCTGCAGTGCCCACAACTCCTCCACCCAGCTGTGCAGACGGGCTTGCCACGATGGCCAAGAAAGCCCAGCTGCAGCTGTACTGCGCTTGCCCCACGCCGTGTCCTCTGCACTAATGCACACTTCCTACCCACTGCACGGGTGGGCCTGGCTCATCCTTCCCACCTTGCTTACAGGAGAGCGCACATGGCAGCCACCACTCAAGCTTCCAGCCTAGCTCAGGGGCCAAGACTGCAGTCTGGGCATGCAAGGTATGAAACACAGAGCAGTATGGCAGAAGCCCTGTGCTTGGGCAGACCAGAGAGGCCAAGCAGCAGTCAAAAGTCCTGTAGACTCACCATTGCTAGCCTCACACCTTTCTCCAGGCCCTCCCTTCTCTGGCTGTATTTGAAATGCCGGGGGGGGGGCAAGACACTCAGCTGAACAAACCAGCTCCCAGGTGAAAAGCAGTTGATTGTGTGGCCATTTCGAACCTTTGCCTCCCTCAGTAACAACGTTTTAGGTGAGATGCTTACTCCTTTGACAGCGCCCCTCAGTTCTGTTGCCATGATCTGTAGGTAAAGTCCTGCTGGGCTAAACCCACACTGTCCTGGCGCAGCTGCCCTAACATGGCTCCCTCACCTGGAAGTGCCAGACCATGACGTGAGCAGTTCTTCAGGGGGCAGAATTGGGACAAGGGACCCCTTCATTTTGCTTTGAATTCAGCCTCCAGGAAGGTTGGTTTCTCAGTGTAGGGGGGGACTTCAACTGACCCTCTCCTATTGCCATCTTTGATAGATGGGTTGCTGGAAGATGGATGTCCTGGCTATAGCAAAGAACTGAGGCAGCAGGCTTGTTTCCTTTCAGCAAACTGCATCTTGTCACACAAACCACAGTTGTAGTTGAAGCTTCAGCTCTTCTGAACCTCACTTTCCCTGCTTTTGAAATGAGGTAAATGATGCTTATGACCAGGGAGCTACATTAACTGATGTTTGGAAGCCACCTAGGGATTCTGGACATTAAGTTACTGCATAGACTTCCATTATACCTGTAACTTAAGGCCCCTGCTTTTTAAACTGCAAGCCTCCTTCTCTAATGAAAATGGAAATATACAGATTATTTCCCTTCGTAACAAACTCAGCCTGGACTCGGCAAAAGCACAGCTGCCTTCAGAGCCTTGAATACCGAATTCACCCTTTGGCTTTAGCTCAGTCCTTAGGGGAAAATGACCAAGCAAGAAAAAGCAATGAATGCACACATGCAGCGCTGTCTGCGCACTAAAAAGCACACTCCCAAAATGGGCAATTTTCTCCCTGGTGTTTCAGGGGTGCTTGGATCCCTTTCTTGAGCCTGAGGGGATGAACACTACTGCTGTGTTTGAAAAGCCCTCTCTAAACGCCTATCAGCTTCAAAATGGTTTTTCTGTTTAAACTGAAATTTGGCAGGTTACTTGCCAGTAATGGGGACTGGGGTCTTGAGGCACTGCGGTGAAGGAAACACACTCTGACAGAGCAGTTTTCTTCAAAACGCATCTTTCTGCCACAGAGGCTGAACATACTGCATCTCAATTAAAGGCAAAAGGGCTCCTACCACCCAGATTTGGTTCCAACTAATCCTGGTTCTCTGGGCTTCTGGAGAGCAATGCCTTTTCCATCTTATCTCCTGCAGCCCTTACAGAACATTGTGCAACCCCAGTAGATGAGAGGAAATGAAGATAAAGGTATGGTAAATGATTAATATTATTTATTCTCTGTATTATCATAGTATTTTGGAGACCCAGAGGTGGATCAGGTCTGTACTGAAGCAGGAGCTGTAGAATACAAAATAAAATACAGCAATTGTCCCAAAGAGTTTAGTCTAGCACAAGAGGCAACAGATGGAGACAGACAGATGAGAGAGCACAAGGAACCCATGAGACATTACTAGTCAGTTGGACAGGTAGTGATCATGGCAGATAAGTTTTTTGTAGGTATCAAAACAAAGGAGAGATCTGAAGGAGGATAATGAGATACCCTGGCAGTGACTTATAAAGAACACTTCCCAAGTGTGAGGGGCAATACAGAAGGAAATTCTTGGTTGAAAATCTCATTAGTGGGCAATGGATACTGGTAACATGGCCCAACTGAAGACAAGAAACAACTCCTAGGTAGGTGAGGATAGACTGTGAAAGGCTTTCAAAGCAAAGACCAGCAGTTTTAATTCAATAAAGAAGAAGGTGGGGCAGGGCAGTGTATTCAAAGCAATGAGCTAGGAACAAAATATTTCCAGCAGCATTCTTCAGTGTGGCAAGAATGCATTGGTCAATCCATGGACAGGGATGCTGCAGTATTTGAAATGCAAGACGACAGCAGCCTGGAGGAGAATTTTAGTTAAGCATGGATCTTCTTGATCCATGTTAAGTGTAGGCTTAATGGCAGTGCTGAGACTATGTCAGATGAAGGGACCAAGCTGAAAGCTGAGGACTAGTGGAAGTGCAATACGAAAAAGTTGTGGATGATTCTGTAGGGACTATGTGGAAAGAACAGTATGGGATCATGCCATTAAAGACAGGATCATCTCGGAGATGTCCTTGGGGAAGAATTTAGGTGCAACCTTGATTTTGGTATACATGCCTTCTGCATGCTTGACTTTGCAACCTAAATAACTTCCTTTTCATGTTGATTTTTGCATATAATTAAACACAGACCTTTTCTTGGGGCTGAATTATTAGAACTAAATCCTGTAACACAGGGGACAGATGTTTGGTGGAGATGACAAGGGCCACATTAATCAGATTGGAACAAACAAACTGACTGGCAACATAAAAAAATCCCCAGCTAGGTGTCTGTATTTGTGCCATTCACAACTGGAAAACCTTTGATGTGGGAACTTAGATCGTAAGGTAGAACAGTTTATCAGCAGGTTAGCAGTGCAGAAGCCACTGGGGTGGTAAAACAAAGATGACAGCAGCTATCTATCATGGTCACTGATGGTGGGGATGTTGAGAGAAATGCTGCCAACTTAGAGTGTTTTGCTTTCTATGGTAAGTATGCAATAACAGATGCACAGCTGTACCAAAGAACTGACTTCAGATCCAGTGCACCACCCCTGCCCTTGCCTACCCTCTGGCAACCCTCAAGGACAAGCTTGGAAGTTCTCTTTTCTCACAAAGGCAGGGCTGGGAGCAAGGAATATAGAGGGACAGGTCCAAGAAAGCCAAAGTGGAGGTGGGATAGCACTGATGCTAATGATGGAGGGGTAGCTTTGCTTCTCCAGAATCTGACTCCTAGTAGACAAGGATGCTACAGGGAGTCTGGTGTTCTTGCCTAGCGTTATGAACCTCTGGGTCACTCTGCAGAGCAGGATGAGAGGGTGAGGGGAAGGCTTGCACATTGAGCATGAGGGCATTTTCATTTTTTGAGTATTGACTGGGAGATCTGCCAAGAGTCAGAGTAAGTGAGATGTGTCTAGAGGCAGTGCAGGATGGCTTTCCCACTGAGGCTGTGGAACTGCCTGCACAGCAAGAGCCTACTGCAGAGCTCATCTTAGGCATTAAACCAGTGATGTGAAAGGAATACAGACAAAGATAGGTGAGTGAGGACAGGATTAATTGGCGATCTGGTGATCACAGTGACATTAGGTTGTAGAAGATTAGAGGAAGGGGTTATTTAGATAGCATTAACAAATGCAGTGCGAGCCCACCAGTCATCAGAGCCTGTTGCTTTCCATAGCTAGCTGTTTTTATAGATATATAAAACCTTTCAGCTTCACATCTGCATTTCCATTGCATTTATGTCAAGAATCACCCTGCTGTTGCCCTCCCAGTCTGTGTACCTTTCAGTATCCCAATCACTGCTTAGGCAATAGATTTGTTTAATCTGTTATTCTCTAACTGTATACACAGGTAAATAATATCCCCTGGAAGGATGGAACAGCCAGTATATTCATAGATTCATAGAGGGGCTGGAAGGGACTTTGCAAGATCATTGGGTTCACCCCCCCTGCACTAGGCAGGAAAGACAACGGAGTCAGGTGACCCCAGCGAGGTGACCGTCCAGTCTCATCTTGAAGATTTCCAGGGTGATCTATTGCACCACCTCTGCAGGGAGCTTATTCCACAGTCTGGACACCCTGACTGTGAAGAAGTTTTTCCTAGTGTTACACCTGAAACCGTCTTCCAGGAGTTTGTGGCCATTGCTCCTGGTTTTCCCCAAGGGCCCTGGTGAACAGTTGTTCACTGAGCTCTTGATGTATTGTTCTGATGTAGCAGTAAGCTGCAACCAAGTCCCCTCTCAGCCTTCTCTTTTTTAGGCTGAAGAGACCCAAGTCTCTCAGCCTTTACTTGTATAGCTTGCCATGCAAGTCTCTGACCATGCAGGTGGCCCTTCTCTGGACTCTGTCAAGCTTTTTCACATCTTTGTTGAAGTGCGGTGCCCAGACCTGAATGCAGTACTCCAGCTGCAGTCTCACCAATGCTCAGTAAAGCAGAAGAATCACTTCCTTGGTTTTGCTTGAGATGGATTGGTTGATGTATGCCCGAGTATTGTTTGCCCTGCTGGCTCCAGCATTGCACTGCCGGCTCATGTTCATACTAAGGTCTATTATTACCCCTAGGTTCCTTTCAGTCATGGTGCTAGTCAGTTTGGTGCCACCAAGCCTATAAGTATGTTGGGAATTGTTCATCTCAAGGTGGAGCACTTTACGCTTCTCAATGTTGAACTTCATCTGGTTCAGATCTGCCCAACTTGCCAGCCTGTCTAGGTCTGCCTGTATCTACAGTTTATCTTCAAGCGTGACTAGATTTCCCCATAACTTGGTGTCGTCCATGAACTTGGCCAGTGAGCTATTTACCTCCATATCCAAATCATTGATAAAGATGTTGAAAAGCACTGGACCAAGCATGGACCTCTGAAGGGCAGAAGCAGTCTAGCCTGCACCAAAACTAAAAATGAATCTAACTTGGGTGCCCTGATCCAAACCCATCCCCTGTCTCAAACTTCATGTGAGTTTGGAAACAAATGCTGTGGTTTAATTTCTAGATAAGGGCAGAGAGGTTCATGTTGGAGAGGACAGTAAACTGAAAAAGACATGTAAAAGTTAAAGTGTGATGCACAGACCCCTCAGCAGATCCAGTAATGTCCATGCATCAGAACCTTGGGAGATCCTATAAGGCTATTCATTTGACTTAGTTACAACTAAAAGATGACAGTATTATTTAAAGCAGGGGGTATTAAAAATGTAGCTTACGGGTTTGATTGGGCCTACAGAATGTTATCATCCAGCCCGTGGTGCTGCTCATGGTTCTCAAACAGGACTCACATGCCACATGAAGCATACCCCAGACTAGCCTGAGTGCCACATGCAGTGCACACCAGCCCTGGCCCTGCCACCATGTGTCTAGGATGGCCATCATAGAGGACATTCCAGTTTTCTGCTACTCTCCTCTATTGATACGAGACCCAATATCTTTATGTCCCCTATTTTTCTCTTCAAGAGGACATAAAGGCTTCAGGTTTCGGATCAATAGAGGATAGAGGACAACTGGACTGTCCTCTATCATGGCCACCCTACAATGTGTCACATGTGCTAGATGGGGCTGGGCCTAAGGTATATGCTGCATATGACATGAAGGGCTGGTCCTGGGTGTGCAAGACTGGTTTGGGGTGTGCACTGCATGTGGTGCTTGTGTGCTGGGCCAGTAGGGGGTGCTCCCAAGTTGAACCACCCACCTCATTGTGTCAGACCACCTACCAGACTCCAATTGTCTCTCTGGGGGTGCCTCATGTCCAGCTGACCCCCTTCCTGGAGCATACTTGCAAACCTGGGGATAATACCACCACCACCCTGGCTCTGGACTGAACTTGGACCTGTGCCCCCTGGGAAACACAGGCCTAGAAGTCCTTAAGGGTACTTGACCCACTGCAAGAACTTGGAGTGTTTCCCTCAGTCTGAAGCACAAATAGTGGTCTCCCTTAGTCAGCCAAACCACAGAGACCCCAAAGCATAATCTAGACCCTCTCTCAATAAGTCTCCCATGCAAGGTATGGAGAACTTTATTGGCTACAAGGAGTAGGTTTGGAATAGGGTACATGGTAGAGCAATGTCAGAGAAATCCCTTAAAGCAAACAGGGCATGGTAGCCTTTGCTTACACATCTGTGTTACTGCAAGCTATATATCTAGTTAGCTCTCAAGTAGCTTACTCACAAGTATCATCCAGAGGCAGGTTGAGATTCCCTCTGGAGGCAAGTAGTTCACTGAACACAAGATTCAAAAGAGAGGGCAAGTTTCAGATGGTCCAGCTTCTCTGAGAGTCCTCATTATGGCTACTGCTCCACCTCCTGGGCAGTCTTTAACTTATTTAGACCTTAAGACCTCATTAACCTTACCCAATGAAGGCCAGCCATTGTTGGCTGCCAGCCAACCAATTTGAAATGCATCACTGGTTGCCAGGTAGACTGGCAGGGTTTCTAGCCCCCTCCCAGTCATGATGACATTGCTTAGAACAATAGGGAAGTTAAGCCCTGCCACCCAGATGTGTGAGGCCAGTCACGTAGGCAGAGGAAGCAGGTTTCCCCCTCCCTCAGGAATGCATCCAGCTTAAGTTAAAACTCAGGTTTACCTGAAGTCAATGGGGTCAGGGGTGTCTGCCCTCTGCAGTGACCATGGTAACCAAATTGTCAGATTGGTCATCAGCCTTATAGCAGAGTTTGGGGAGACAGAGATGGCATTCTACCACTCCTGCACCAGATCACCCTGTGTGCTGGATCTGGCATGCAGGCCCACTTTGAGGGCCTGATCCAGCCTGCAGACCAGCCTCACCCACTCATCTGGTCCACAGGGCCTGATGAGTTTGATACCCCTGATTTAAAGCTAGCAAAAAGGAACTAATGTTATCCAGCAATAATATATAGGTCTCTCTGACTTCCTCAGTTGGCAAGCCTGGTTGCCACCCCTGTAATGGTAGCCCTCTGACATCTTGTTTGGCAAATTTGTCCCACGATTCTTTCTGTCATATGAAACCTTGTTTCACCAAAGCAAAGATGGGTGATAAAACAGCACTCTGCCATCCATGTAAATCCTGGTTGCCTAACAGCTGTTTCTCCATCAGATCTGCACTGCTGAGTAAGTACAGTTCATGTTGTATTGAACTGAGAGGTTATAATCCACCTCTCTTGCTCACAGATCCTGAAGGAACCCCTGCTGGGAATCCGCAGTCAGATTATGGGTCCTTCAGGTGCCAGATGAAGCCTGCCAGGCCATTCCACCCAGCCTGCGGAACCTCTAAAAAATTTAGAAAATTCATATTTATCTGCCCCCGGGTGCCTGTCATGCAGCCCTCAATGGCTTGCCAAAACTCAGTAAGTGAAATAACTGAAACAACTGCCCGCCCCCGGGCTAAAGTGCCCCAACAAATCTGGCTATGAGTACAGATCCCATGATGAAACTGACCATGTGTGTCATAACCTGTCAAACCAGGGTGTAGAGGGACCTTACTCCATGCTCTGAAAACATCTAGGAAATGTCTGGGATCTGGAAACATATTGGTGTACTGGTGAGCACTGCATGACTATGGCTCATGTTACTGAGAGAGGGAGAGAGAAAATGGATGCAAAGTGCATCCAGGCAGCCAAGAGTGGGGCTAACTGTAAAGAGATATAAGCAGTCAGAGCTTAAGATGAGAAATGCCTATCACTGCTATGTTAGCAGGACAATAGTAGTACAATAATACATAAGAGAGTAACCTGGGGAAGCAGCAAAAGAACTACTGCAGTGCTGGCTCTGCTGCTATAGGCCATCCTGAAGGCTGAAAAACAAATCACCTGCAGACTGCCTAGGGAGTCACATGGCCAGAAGGGGCAGGGCTCTGGGGTATATAAGCCCTGGAGGTTGAAGGGAAAAGAGCTCTACAGGTTGTTGCTGCAAGACTGAGTAAGATCCTGCTATGTTGGGGAGTGGGACTAGCCAAGTACCTATCTAATCTACTCTTGAAGACACCCAAGGTAGGAGCAAGAACAACTTCCCTAGGAAGCTGGTTCCAAATCCTAGCCACCCTAACTGTAATTAAGTTGGAGTTAGTGTGTGTTTATGTGCTGTATTTGAGTTTTTTACTGGTGGTTTGCATGGGACTAGAAAGGGGTGAAAGGAGGTCCCAATGATGCCCAAAGGACATATGGCTGTCCTAAACCATGCCAGAAGGTAGGGGCTTGATTGCAGCAAGAGAGACAAAAGCCTGGGAGAAGCAAAACAAGGCCCTGTAACCCATGAGCCGCAGGGACATGGGCAGAGTACCCACAGCCCAGAGAGCAGTGGAGAGTGGAGCCAGAGGGCCCATGAGTCCAAGAAAAGCAGATGCATGGGCTAGACAGCCTACAGTTCAGAAAGGGCCAGAGAGTAGGGCCAGAGGGACCACAGCCTAGGCAGGACAGAGATGAGAATCCAAGAGGGTGAGACAAGGGCTGGAGTCTGGGTAACCAGGCCTGGTGCAGTGGGTCTAAGCCAAAGGGACCAGGCAGAGCAGTGGGGGTGGAAGCTGGGAAGGCCAAGGCCCCAACAAGGGAGTGGACTCCTAAGGCAGCCTGGTGATCTGGGGCAAGATACCTACTTAAATGACTGGAAACACCTGCAAGCCATAGGCACAGTTATGGGGAGATTTGGAGGCTGTGATTAGCCCATAGGTAACGGGTACCCTTGGGAGTCATGTACAGATCAAAAGGACCCACATAATGGGGAGGATTGAGTACAAGTAGCATGGTCCAAGAGGGATCCGTGGGTAAAGAGGACAGATTGTGGCCCATTCTAAGACCCTTGGGCAGTCTCCCTTTACAAGTTTGTATTAATAAGATCATGGCATGGCAGGAAAGAGCAAAGGGAGGGACCTTACTTAGAGTTAGAGAGGAGCAGGAGCTGAGTTGCCACCAGGGGGAGTGATGGAAAACCCTGGAGAACAGGTCCTGTTACAGCCCTTACCAAAACGGGCACAGACAACCAAGAGCTTGGAAGAATCACTGTATGAGACTAGGATAAAAGAATTAATGGGGTTGATCCTAAGCTTGCAATACCTCACATATGACCTATATGTGATGAGACAAATAGGGGGTAGGAGATGGATGAGGGACACAAATTTCCT
>JAGPOW010000797.1:27936288-27967545 GCA_030014935.1 Caiman crocodilus | reverse complement strand
TAACAATTATTTGAATGTCTTCAAGCCAAGAAAGGGGAAGAGTTATTGTTGGAGATGTGGAAGAAAAATCCCAGAATAATAAGATAGAACTAAAGCATAGAGTTTAGTAAGATGAAAAAAGGATTAGACCCTTTTAAATAAGGGCAGCACCTGAAGTTAGTAGCCCAGGCAGAAGGAAAACAAGTGTGGGCTATTGGGTCTCATTTGCAGATCATAAGCTTTGACTTCCTCGGATGCATTTGCCATAAGTTACTGTTGGAGATGGGATGCCAGACCAGATGAGCCATTGGTCTGTTTCAATGTGATAATTCTTGTGTTGCTAGGACAGTAAATCTTAAGTTGCTGGACATCAGAAAACATGTTGTGGTAATGGCAGGTTCTAGAATAGTTGGTCATAGGCATTATTTATGTTTATATTAAACAAACTTCTTGGTAATGCTTCATAGGAAAAAATCTTTCATTTCATGTAGATGACCTTGGATGAAGGAGGGGAAGCAAGGAAAGAAATCCAATACAGGATTTTTTTCCCTTTCCTTTAAATATCGTTGATGCTAATCTTGTGGGTTGTGAGCAAGCATGAGTTTGTATAGCACTTGAGGACTCAGCTGTGGAGAAGGGGAACAGCTTTACAATGTTGCTGCTGGAGAGACAGCCCTTAAAATCCATTTCCCTGGTTAAGCATAAATATGGGAATGGGCAACAGAGGCAACTGGCAGTCATAATTTTGAGGAGCAGCATTTTCCATGGGGGTCAAACAGCACTTCACAAGCTTTATAAACTACACAATCAAAGCTCCCAAAGCCTTTGGCTTCCCAATTGCTGGCTGGAATCCCAACAGGGGAAATGGCATGTAGCTACTAGGCCTGTGTGAGTAGGGCACTATTTGATTCAGATTCGGATGCCAGTGATTCGATTCAGAGCTCTGAATCAGTTTCCTGCTTCGATTCAGCTGAATCGGCTCCGAAGCTTCAGAGCCAATTCAGACATTTGGCCATAGGGTATAATGGGGAATCAATAAAATATCTATAATGTTGTTGTTTTTTGTCCAATTCAGCTGAAACTTGCAGAGGTGGTAGTCTCTGCTGAGAGCATGAAGCCTGCCAAGTTTCAAGCAGATGGGTGGAGGGGTTTGGGGGAAACTGCACCCCAAATTCTTGAAAACAAAACTCATGTCGTGTACGTGTTACGCTGCAGGAGTGGTGGCCCCTGGTGAGGCCACAAAGCCTGTCAAGTTTCAAGGAGATAGTTTCCGGTGGTTTGGGGGAAACTGTACCTCAAGCTGTGGACAAGCGAAACTCATGACATGGGTGACACTGTGTGTGTTAAGGTGCAGCAGGGTGAAAGCTGCAGCCCTGCTAGCCCCTGTTGTGGCCACAAAGCCTGCCAGCTGTCAAGGAGTTAGGTGCAGGGGTTCTGGGGCCCTACACCTCTAGCTGCTGACAGTTTCCATACAAACTACGGCATGAAACATGCTTAGTTAAACAACAGACTCACAAAGCCAAGGCTGATGCTTCCAAAGAAGCCCAAGGGAGTTCAATTTCAATGGGATATGAGTGCTTAACTCATCTAGGTTCTTGTGAAAACTCCCAGTCAGTAGAACTGGGATGGGTGGGATGATGGCCCAAAACAGAGAGGAAAGGTTTTGTTTGCAGAATAGAGCAGAGCTTGAGTGAGGCAAACAGACTGGAGAGCCTGTTCCAGAAAAAAAGGAGATGCAAGAAAGAAGCCTCTTTGC
Source organism: Caiman crocodilus (assembly GCA_030014935.1). Taxonomy (NCBI): domain Eukaryota; kingdom Metazoa; phylum Chordata; order Crocodylia; family Alligatoridae; genus Caiman; species Caiman crocodilus. The sequence goes on along the minus strand of JAGPOW010000797.1, from coordinate 27,965,810 downwards.
ACTATTGCTGACCAGGCTGCAAGTCGGGACAAGAGTATTACTGGTGCTAGACAAGGGGAAGGAGGGAAGAGGGTGGGTAAAACTATATAGAAACACGTTTTTTCAGACATACGTGCCACAATATTGTACGTGCTGTATCTACCACTCTTAATACATATTATCAAATTGCAGCTACTGGCTGGCTCCAGAGACTATAACTTCCTGTTCCTTATCCGTAGCTGAACAAAGCTTTCTCTTGGCTCAAGTGGCACAGGCTTAGGGGTTGAAGGTCCTGAGTCTGATCCCCATGGTCCTCACCAACAGTTGATAGTCCTGCTTCAGAGCCTTGTGCTGACAGCAGTGCTACCTATCTGCCCCACCCTGCTTTTGCTTTTTGTTTTCTTCCACTCTGGCAGGGTGCAGGGCGGAGGATGGAGGATGGGGCCAACATAAGAGACTGTAAACTAGCTCCCATCTAGCTTTACTGTCAGTTTAACAACCAGAACAGCTTTATTATAATAAACAGTAAAATTCTCTTTCTGAATCTTTAAAACCAGTAGTAAAAGCAGGCTGGAAACTGGTGCATACCAGTCACAAATGATGTCACTTTCTAGATACATGTTGCTTGGCAGCTAAAGGTTTAGAAATGTCAATTTTTAATTAAAAAACCCCAGACACCCTATATTTTTAAAGAGCAGTTCTGCTGCTTCGTGCATTGCTGATTCCCTACATGTGAACATCCAGAAATGCATGTGTTAAGAAAAATGGGTGCAGTGTTCTGTGAAGTGCACATGTAAAATCAAAGCACTAATTAAGCAGAAGGTGCATGAAAAAAGCAGAAACAATCTGGGAAGAGGAAAGATGGGGAGGGCACAGCAAGCAAACAAAAATCGTGAAGAAAAATTAGCATGTGCGATAAAAAATGCAGAACAGCAAAATGCACAATGCCTCTGTGGCAAGCCGGATACAAATACCAAGGGAACTGGATTTGGATTTAGAGCACTCTGTACAGAGGAGGTGTTACTTCTGCGTCAGTGTTTGAACCTGAACTTAAAAACAGGGTGCCTTTGCCTATCATCATTAGCTTTCCCTCTTCCATTGTCATGTGACCATCAAGAGGTTCAGGAGGTCAGATCAGCTAAGAACATAGCAGATCATTTTTCAAAGTGGATAATTATTCTAAGTGTCCACACATAAAGATGTCAAGTTTTGTTGTTGTTGTTTTTGTAAAGGGATTTTGCTCAAAATCAGATATCTTCTCATGTCTTATGCTGGACAGTTGACAATGAAAGCAACCATAATTACTGGTCACATCAGAAAATCTTAGTATCAAGAGTTAGGGTTTGTAACTCTGAGCTGTAAGTCTTAAGAGGGCACAGCTGTCATGCTTGACTTCCACTATGTGCTGATAGTAGTTGGTCTGAACACACCAAAAAAAACCCCTTTCCTTCCATTGTCCAGGATACTGTGCTAAATTCATGTGTTCCAAAATCACAAAATAGGCTTAAAAAATCATGCACTTGCATTAAAAATTATGAGATTTTTAAAATAATATGTATTGGTATCTTTTTATTTGCCTTCTGGTACATTAAACTTTAGGTTTCACATTTTCAATCTCTTCTCTGAAACCATAAAAACTAGAAATGGGTTTAAAGTACAGCTGATCAAGTGTCTTGTGTAATTCCATGACTCCAGGAGCTGAGGCTCTAAAAACCCTAGTATCCTGAGATTTACCAGAAAATCATGAGAATTGAGATAAGGCAAAAAGAAAGATGTGGAAAACAGTTATTATGTTTCAAAACAATCAGGAACCTGGGATGGGAATGGACCTCTTGGTTTACTGAGTCCAGTCTCCTGCTATCACAGGATACCCACAGGTAGTCCCTCTAATAGACTGATCGGACATTAGCTGTGTATACTGTTATTGGATCCAGTATCTGTACATATGTACCTTAGTAATCTTACGTATGTGGGTTATCCCATTTGGCTGAATGGCACTATTCTCATGTATTAAGTTGCTTGGTGGTATAAGTGTTCCCATAATCAAAGTCTTGTGTATATTTGTACAGTTCCCTCCACAAAAGACGGCAGTCCTTTTTGGCCACTGTTGTCCCTATATTTTACCTGTGGCAGGTCACTGAATTATTCTTTGTGGTTGTGTGACAGAGTTGATTGTGTAGTTTTAGTAACAGGCTAGGCAAGAATTTGGATAGAGATGATCCTGTCTCAGGCAGGCGGTTGGCCTAGATGACAGGTCCCTTCCTGATGTACCTTTCTATGATTCTATGATTTAGAGTCTGTGGGTATTCCTATTCTAAATATTACATGAATAGCAATGAAGTCAACTCTTTGGTGATGAGTCCTCTCTCTGAACATGTTTCTTATATTGGTCATAAAAATATGGAAATACTGAGCCCAAGGCACCAAGCATGAGCCACAAGGTGCCCTTGGCTAGGGACAGGCATTCAAAAAGCTGGAACCTGAATTGATTACATCTTTGCAGGTTAGTCTAACCTGCCTATATTGAACCAATTTGCAAGTGAACAGACATTCACGAAATGCAGGCACATGCCTTCAGTGTCTCAGGTCGGGTGCTGGGGAGAGCTAGAGCAGCCCTTGGCTGCAGGAAGGTTGTGGGGGTGAGGGGCAGGGGTGGCTAGCCCTGGCAGTAGCTTGGAGTGAACCGGCCAAAAAGGCAGCTTAATTCCCCTCCCCTTGTCCTGCCGGCACAGAACCCAGGCCACAGTCTGCTGGGCTCTTCTCCCCAACTGCTGCAGTGGAGGGGCCAGGGTGTGGGCAAACACTGCCTGGCATAGCCCCTGAGACAGAGGGGGCAGAGAGCAGGGTTATTCCCCTCTCTATCCCCACTGCCCCTAGGGGACCACAGCCGGGGTTTGGCTGCCGGATTGCCACTACCGCTTGCTCCCTGAGTGGGGCAAGCAAAGGGATAAGCCCCCTCTTGTCCGTCCACCAGATGCCAGAGGGAGGGGGGGAATAACAACCCTCTCTGCCCCCTCTGTCTCAGGGGCCATGCCAGGCAGTGTTTGCCCACACCCTGGCCCCTCCGCTGCAGTGGAGGAATCATATGCAACTATAGCAGCAAAACTCCAACATTGGAGGAACGCACAGGAATTGTACAAGGTTGACGCTGTTACTTTTTTACTAAATAAATAATATACAGTGATTCTTATGAATTATCACACTATCAATATAATGATTGCATATCTGAATATAACATCAATATTCATTAATAATCAAAGAATTTGGCTAGAAACTCTAGCTTGCTGGGTGGTACATTTTTGTTTCTGCTTAGGTCAGGAATGGGATCCTTACTTCTATACATCTATCCCTTTGTCTCTTTGCTAATAAATCTAAGTAAATAAAATTCCACTCTCTGAGCTGAAGCTTTGGCAATGTTCTTGTAAGCTATTTTGTATCATTCGATAACATAGATATTAGCTGAAACTGCCTTCACCTTTTCACAATATGAGAAATTTCAGTTCCTAACACTATTGTTTTCATTTTTTCCTTGTGACATTCTTCCTTCCCCACTTTTTTTTTTCTTTTCACATCCCTCATGCTATTATTCAGACCTGCTCAAATCCTCTTGAATACCACTAGTTTTGTGACTTCTCCCAGTCGTCTTGTCCCTGTGCTTGGGTATCTTTTTTTTTTTCCTCCCTGACTTAACAGTTCATCATTCAATATTATGGTGCTGCTTCTTAATGTCTGGTGTTAGGCTCAGGCTGAGCTTCCCAGGATGCTTTCCGCAGTTTCGCAAAGATTTTAAAGCCTTCTTTTTTTCTCCTTCATAATGTACTCTTGTTCTTCATGAGCAAAGATAAGTTTAAAAGGAAAGCCCCATCTGTATCTTGCAGTTTGCTGTGCTGCAAGATGCTGTACTTCCACTTGGTTCCTTATTTTTTCCTTAATATAGCTCGTGGCAAGTCTTGAAACACTCGTGCATTATTCCCTTTCAGAGTAGAATCCATAGTTTCTGTAAGCTTTAGAATTTGCTGCTTTTGTTCACAAATGAACAAACCTGGTATCGCGTCTGGCATAGGTGACTGCCTGGTAGGAGGGACACGGGAGGGGGACACGCATGCCCCCCTGGCAGGGCCATCCCTGCTGCTGACACTGCTGGCGGCTTCTGTGGGTGCTCGCCAGCCCCATCCCCGCTGCTGCCATCGGCTTCTGCGGGTGGTCCCCCAGACTCAAGAGGCACGAGTCGCCCATAGAGTCTGGGTTTGTTTGGCCTGGAGGGAGGGTGCAGAGGGCTCTGTGTGCTCTGTCTGTAGAACTGATGCCTTTGCTCCCAGCTTTAGAAAGGACTGGAGGATCTTATTTAAATATGCTGCTGGATCGCCCTTCTCCACATCTTCTTGGTGCCTTCTAATTCTTAAGTTATTTCTTTTTTCATTATTTTCTGTGTCCTCAGTTTTCTCTGCAAGCACTTTTTCTTTTCCCTTTCAAACATCTTGATTTTATGTTGCTTATTTACTGCTGATAGCAGGTTTTCTTCCACTTTTATCTCCAGGTCTCTAACCTGACCCCTGATTTCTTTTATTTCTGCTTTAATCTTAGCAAACTGTCCACACAGGATTTTAGAGCTCTGATTTCTGAGATTTAACTCACCAAAATCCTCTCTAGTCAAAGGGGCTGTACTGGCTGTCTCCTGCTCTGCTCTGCTCTGCCTGCTCTGGTTCCCCTTGCAGCAGCCATCTTTGATTCTTCAGGCCCTCTGAGCTGTTCTGAGTGAATATGCACATGCAACAAACAGGGAAGCACCTTCTGACCGTTTTGACAGTTAAGCCAAACTTTCGTAATGTGTGCCATCTCCCTCTTGGAGCTTTAGCTTCTGGCATCCATCTGCTCCGGTGATATAATCTAGCACCTCCCCCTACCCTCCCTTTCTCACTCAAATTTTACTTTAGCTATATCCGAAATATCAACTCTTGCCTTTTCTTGGAGGAGTCAATGTGTGTTTGTGGGGAGGGAGTTAGTCTCACAAGATTCACGCCACAAGTTCACACACCTCTATTGTTGGGTCAAAAAGGTAACATGTTTAACAAAGACATCTCTTCTTTCAACTTGTACATTTGTCATCAAAATTAAATAGTCATTAACCAAAGCAAAGATTTACAGAGTAACTGAAATCCATTCCCAGCCCAGCTTGTCAACTCTCCTTCCTGTAGACCTCTTGGTTTTACTAGTTCTCCAGGCATCATGGAGTCTTTCAGCCTAGACGAACCTGAATTTCCAATGTCAAGCAGGCATGAAAAGAACTAACAGTTTGTACCTTTTTTATCAATCACAAAGATGCAAAAAGGCACAAATCAATTTTCCCCACTCTTTGCAGATGATTTTTATAAGGAAACCAGGAGAGAGAGGCATTCTCAGCTGAAGGGTGTCAGCTTTATGGTTTCCCTAAAGACAAGCATGATTCCTGAGGACTGAACACAACAGCGAGCAAAATCAGCGAGCTGTCACAGAGCAATTAGCTTAACATCAGTGTGGAGAAAAATCAAGAAACATTAGAAGCTGTTTTGTTAAATGAATGGAAAGAAGAGTGTCTTGAGGCATAATTTGATTAAAGGCAGCTAGCTCAGCATTAGTAGAATAGTGTTGGTGTGAGAGCCACAGAGGTAAATTCTGCTTTACCTGTTGGCTGGCTTGTGTGCAGCTGTCAGCAAAGCTCTGGAGACATTCTCCTTCACCTGTGCAGACATGTAGCTCTCCTGTATTTCAGTGGAGAGATCCCAGAGGTTCATTGTACTTCACCCTGAAGAAGCCCACAACTCTCCCAATCATGGGCTCCTTGAAAAGTAGGGCTGGATGGGACTTTGTGAGGTCATTTAGCCCAGGCAGGATTATCCCTGATTAAATCAGCCCAGCCAAGTGTCTGTCCAACCTGCTCTTGATGATTTAATTTCTGTGAGAAGCACATAGGTACACCCAGAGGTGGATCTGTAGTTACTCATGAGGCATGTGGTGCCTTTTTCATTTTAACAGGGAATTTTACCTTCTGCTAAGATTTTTTTCTTCCTGGTCAGAAATCTGCTTCTCTCGGACTGTGCAAGTCATGTGTTTCTTAGCAGGGCTCCTGACCTGAAAATATGGACACCCACCCACCAAAGTGCATAAGCCTCAACCTCTTAACCCCTAGTGACTGGAGTACTTGCACAAGATATGGGAAAATTTGGTTCTAGGTCTCACTCACTCGGTCTGAACAAACCACCAAGCTGTGGGGCAGACATAGCTAACAGCACCCACTTGTGCACACCCCCTACTTAAGCTAGCCCAGGGGCAGCCAAGAAGGAAAAAATGTGGACCAGGCAAGCAAGAAGGAGCCTATCTCGGTGGGCCAAGAAGAAAGTGATTGCCTTGGCAGGGAGGTAATACAGGATTCTGGTCCATGCTCCCAATTGCTGGTGCATTTTACCCATTGATTTGTTAATACATCAGGTACATGGATGTATATGGAGTCTTGCCACCACAATTATGGCTCTAGTCTGGATTATGTTTTACTATCAGAGGCAAGACCTGACCCAATGGAATTGCATCATACCAAACAGAAGTGTTGCAGGTGATGTGTGAGGAGCAGGAGAGACATGGTACAAAGTTGACTCAGCTTGAGGGTGGGCTAGTTACAAATGTCTTGAGAAGACTGCATACTGTACATGTGGATTTCCTTTTTCTGAAAGGAAAGCCAGAGCCCTCAAGGCTTGCTGCTACCAACCCACCAAGCTTTCTTTTCCTTTCCAAACAAAGGCATGGGATTCTGGATCATATTTTCCAAGAGGTCTCTCCTGCCTGAAGAAACAGAGTAATAGGAACTACTACTAGAAGGCTTCCCAAATAGTGCAGTCTGGGCATCTATTTCCAGGCCGATGGAGAGGAAGTTTCAAGCAAGTGGAAAAGGGAAGAGGGCCATCAAATGCACCATGTGTCCTGTTGGAAACTGTGGGTAAAGTAAACCACTACTCTACTCCAGAATAAACTCTCAGAGCAAAATTAGTAGAGAGGTAGTTAGTTGTGTGCACTGTCTTCTGTCAGAGAAAAATGGTGAAGGATGGAAACACTTCAGTCACCAGCAATCACAGAACACCCACTCTATCTCTAATCTCAGATTCCTTTTATTCAAGAGAGACCTGCACAATACCTTCAGGAAGCAGGTTTGGAAACAAATTCATAACTTTACTGGACACTGGTTCATTACAGTTTTCCTTCTCTGTCTGCTAATCTCTCTGTGTTCCTCAAGTAATAATGACCCTATTGCCTCTGGAATGGTCTTACTGGTTTACATAATTAGGTTTATCTATTCCAACTGTTTTTACTTGGTCTGTAACTACCTTTGATAACTTCCCTTTTCCTTCCTCTTTTTAAAAGACCATTCCATTTACATAATGGGGTAAGACAAAATTAATTGTTCTACATGGTATTTAAGCTCAGGCAGCATCTGCTTTTTCCCCAAAGCAGAGGAAGGGCATTTTGTGCCTTGTCGAACATGTCTCCCAACTATACGGTTAGTCCAATAAAAGATATTATCTCTTCTCAGAAATCTTGCTTCACAACATGTCAGTGCAAGCTTAGGTTGTGTCTAACCTTAAGCTCTTTTCTTGAAAAGAGAGGCACTATAAAACTAATAGAAATAGAACTATCTATGCTTCATTTTAAAATGCATTTAAACAGGGATCTTTATTCAAGACATTTCCCTCCTGTAGTGTTGGGGTACGTATGATTTTTTTTACAACACCCAGAAGTGTGCTAGGCATTCTTGGCAAAGTAAATGAAAATGCATATGGTAAAATGTTCAAAGGAATGTAAGGGACACAGAAGCCAAAGTTGCACTGAATTTCAATGAGTCTTGGGTTCCTTATTTTTCAGAAGTAAACTAAGTTCTTCATTTACTTCTGAAAAATCAGACTTTGGATTCTAAGTCACTGAACACTTACTCATAGTCCCTTCCCCTGCTCTTGTTATCAAAGTTCCCAGATCAAGAAAGGATTTAGCACAGGGGCGGGCAATTATTTAATGTGGAGGGCTGCTTACTGAGTTTTGGCAAGCCATCAAGGGCTGCCTAACATGCAGCCCAGGGCACATAAATATTAATTTTCTAAATTCTTTAGGGGCCCCACAGGCTGGATAAAATGGCCTGGCAGGCCACATGCAACCCGCGGGCCACACTTTGCTCACCCCTGATTTAGCATGTGCTTAACTTTCAGTATATGTATGCTGCTGTCCCAAATTATGATGCTTTCCTGACTCAAGCCTGTTGGCTCTGACTCTATAGGTATACCCATACTCCAATTCAGGACATCAAAAAAGATCCATCTGTATGATGGAGCCCAAATGGAGGTGTGGTTCAGTGATGAAAAGTATAGCAGTGTAGGGGGATGGGGTGAGAGAAGGCAAAACTTAATAATAAAATAATCAGAAAATGGTTGTATGCTGATTTGCATATCTGGATCTACCTTCAAAAGGGAAAGGATGGACTTTTTTGCTGCCTGTTAGAGACATAGCTCAAGTGAGTTTTGTAGAATTAAGCAAGGGGTGAGTGAAGGCATAGCAAGAAGGGGTTAAAAGGATTTAGAAGGCTGTTCCAAGCATGAAGATAACTTGGAATAAGGTGCTGGGGCAGGAAGAGGAGAGTGGTAATCAAATAACAACCTCCTCACAAATCTGTAAGCCCAGACACTGCAGCATTCTAGTGAAAAAGACCAATGCAGTTGTTAAGCTCAAGGTGAATCAAATGCAAGGAAGCAACCATAACAAAGAAGATGGAATCAGATTTTAAGGATGTGGTCCATTTCAGTAATTGGTATAATTCTAAGCAATGGGGATGTCTTTCACTTAGAAATAGGATTTTCATCTAAAAAAACCCATCCCTTTACTGTAGCCTTTTAACTAATTTGTTGGAGCTTTCTATCTTGGCTGCCATGGTAAACAAAAGAGATGCAATAGTGGGTGTTGTTATATAATCTAATAAGAGTGTCATAAAGCATTTGCCTTTATGGGATGATTGTCACAGCTGGAATGTTAACAGAAGGGCAAAAAGAGAGGAAGAGACAGAGGGGTGATGTTGCATGTCAGAAACAGCGACTAAGCAAAACTGACACTGAACAAGCTGGAGTAAAGACAAAAGAAAATGGGAACCCACGTTCAGTATTTGCTATGGACCACAAGGCCTTGAGAAAGCTGCTCTAAGAAACTGTCAAACACAATATTGTTGGTTAGGAGACAGCAGGGGCATCTACATGAGATGCTTACTCCAGAGTTGCCTTATTAGCTCTGCAGTAAAGCATCACAATCTACACATGTGGACCTGACTAAATATGAGGGGTCCCCGACAACCCACTTCAACCAGTTTGTGTCCTGCATCAGGAGCATCCTATGGCAATGCAGGAACCTACTGGTATACAGCCACATTGAGCTTGAGGAAACAGACTGCATTCAACCGTTTCTGAGCGAACTCCAGTCCTACTATCAGAAAGCGGTGGGAGAAAATGGAGAGGATGCAGCCAACTTCACCTGGAAAAGAGAAACCTGGCACAGGCTATTCAAAACTTCCCTAAGAAAGGAAAGGGACAGGGAGAAAGAAGAGGACAGTGACACAACTGGACCTGAAGACAGCGAGAAAGACAGCAACAGGATCGGCAACAATGGAAGGGACAGTGATATTGACAGTGACAAGGACTGTGAATGAACTGAGAATGTAAACCCCAAATTGGGGCCTGGACCAAGGGACTGTGTTTGGGTTAGAGAAGGGAAGGTGGGGGTGGGGGAGGGTGCAGCTCCAGGATGACAGGCTGAAGTGTCCTGTGAGCCAGGGCTATGCTGCCCCATCTCAGCGTGCTACAGTCCTGGGTACACATATAAACATTGTGCCTGGGAGCAATAAACTCAAGTATTGAACTGTTCCAGACCTTATTGTGTTGCATTAATTTCACATGTAGATGCATCCAGTGATAACTACATCTGAAGAGTATTGCATGCCTAAAACAAGCGAGGCTCTGTGATGATGCAAAGTACTTTGAACAAAAGCAGCAACTGTATCTCAGGTTTCAGGTGGTCAAAGTTGCTTCTTCATAAAATTATGAAGATTTTTGTTTAAAAAATTGGTCAAAATTTGGTATCTTCCATGTGTCAGGTATCCAGATTGTAGGTGTATTGCTTTAGACACAAAAGCAATCAGGACTTGTGGTAGAGGTGATATCTTTTATTAGACCTGGATTTTTGCAAAAAAATGGGATTTTGCAACATGAGTGTTGCTGGTAGGTGTTATATGGTTTTGGTTCCCTTGTGATCAGAGCCTTACCTCTCAGCAATGTCAGGGTGAGATCTGGTTTTGGTGCCACCTAGATGGTTTGAGTGTTGCCCCTTCTCTCCTGCCACGTCTTTGATGTTCGTTGTTGGGGAGGCAGTTCCCTGTATGTGACCAAGGGGGTCTCGGCCCTGGGCTGTCTCGTGGGGCTCCAAACCTCCTCTTTACCCCAACCTTACCATGTCCTCAGCCTGGGTAGATGCTGCTCCCTGCAGGTCTTCCCCTGGATGGCTTCACCTCATCCACACTGCCTGCCTTGAGAGGGTTGGGACTTCCTGGGTCCATCCCTTATCTTCGGGTCGGCTTCCCCTCTTCTGGGTAACTGTTCACGGCTAAACTGTAACTGAAGAAAACTTAACTGAAAAATGACGGGTGTCTGCTGGTGGGCTCCTGAGATTTTGTCTCTCTGGGCCCTTGTTGGGGGAGGGGCTGGGCGGGGACTCATCCGCCCTTTTATCCTAGCAGGCATGGGTATAGGCAACTGCCCTGTGCCCAGCCTCTGCTGGCTCTTCTGGAGTGACCTCCCTGGGGCCCAGCTGACCTGTGGTCATGCTGTCCTGGTTCCTTCAGTCATCTCCTTCCCCCTCCCAGGGGCTCGTGGTCTCCAGTGCTTTGCTCGCTACAGGACTGCCTAGGGATGCCTGTGGTCCTGAGGAGCCATCCCCAGCCATGGCATCTGAGTTCCTGGTTGGAGCCCTTCTGTTCCCCGGCAGTGTCCTTTGAGGCTGTTGCTCCTCTGTGGGGCTCCCTTGCCCCTGTCGGGCCCCGAGGCTGCCCTCAGCTACACCCATCTAGGTCCTCTGGCAGATGCCCAGCTCCTTCTCCTGGCATCAGTGGTTGAAGCCTAGCAGCCCCACAGCCGGCATCTCTCAGCCAGCATTCCACGCCCCGCACCTCTCGCCAGCTCAGCTGGATTCTGGGCTGCCTTTTGAGCAGCCCGCGCTTCTCGGGAGCCACACCACCAGTGCTCTTCCATACTCAGACTCAGGCAGCTGCAGAACTGCTGAGCCTGCATCAGTGTTTCCTCTCAGCTGCCACTCGTCCTGGCTTGTACGGTACCAGGGTGCATTGGGCAAGGGTCTGGGACACCTCTCACAACAGGACTGCCACTTCACAGCACAGATTTTTTGCAAAAATCTAGTTGGTCTAATAAAAGATATCACCTTTACCATGAGTCCTGATTGCTTTTTCCTTTATACCAATATGGCTACAACCTGGATGCCTGACACATGGAAGATATTGAATTTTAGCCTATTTTTAAAATTAAATCTTCATAATTTTACAAGGAGGAAGCAACTTTGACCACCTGAAATACTGCTCCTGCCTTTGTTTGAAGTAATTTGCATCATCACAGAGCCTCACAACAGAGCTCAGAGACACCTTACTACTTAAGACATGCCTACCCAAAAGAGCACTCCATCTATTGACTCCTCTGTGAAATCTGAAACAGCATAACCAGAAGGAAATATGAGTACATTCTGCTTACCACTTAACAATTTCAAGGTAAACAGACTATTTCAACTTTTTTCTGAGCCTAATCTGCATATGAAATGAACTTTTCCAAGCAGGAGATTTTATCACACCTTCAACTCTCCTGTGAAATATGTACTTTCATTCCTATCCAGGAGAACTTTTACAATCTTTTCTCCAATGCCTGATGAAAGGTGTTTGTGCCTGAAAGCTTGCAATTAAAGATTTTTTTTTTGCAAAAATCTAGTTTGTCTAATAAAAGATATCACCTCTGCCACGAGTCCTGATCGTTTTTTTCCTGTAGACCAATATGACTACAACCTGGATACCTAAAACAAGTGAGACTTTTGAGAGGTATCAGTTTTGGTGAATAAATCAAAGGGAGTGAGGGACTTCTGATTCTTTTCTAAAAGACTTCAATATGTTAAGTTAAACATGCAATTCTGGATAGCTTGCAGAATCTTTAAAAAGACATCAGATAGCATTGAGAATTAGAGACCAAAGAATTACAAGAACAATGCTGGGAAAAACAGACTTAAATTTGGCTAAAGTAATTAGAATGTGCAAGGTTGCTGAGTTTAGTAAGCACAGAACTCACGCCTGGGCCATATGGCAATATTCAAGGTGAACTGCATGTTCTTGACAGGGTTGTATTTGAAGGTATTTCATTGATTATTCCACAATCCTTGAAACAGGAAATGTTGAGCCAGGTACATGAAAGACATCTAGGATTAGAAAAATGCAAAAGGTGAGCTAGTAATGTCTTATGCTGGTCCCAAATGAATACTGAGATGGACAAGTTTATCATGCAGTGCAAAACCCATAAAAATGTAGATGCTGTTAAAGTAAGCATCCTATGCTTGTACGCATGTATGCATTGTAAACATCCTATCCTATACCTGAAACTCTGAAGCCATGATTCAAAGGTGGCATAGACTTGTTTCTGTATGTTGGGAATAACTGTGTATTAGTTTTAGAGTATTAATCCCATTATCCAGAATTTGTAACACTGGACAATACAACTAACAAGCATGTCATCATACATATCAAATATATATTTGCCAGTCATGGCATACCTGAAGTGGTTGTGACTAACAATGGACCAGAATTTAATGCTTATTAATTTAAACATTTTCCAAAGACATTTTATTCAAGCATATTATCTTTACCCTAGGGCAGCATTTCCCAACCTTTTTCTTCTTACAGCACGCTTACACAACCTCTCCCATCTGACAGCACACCAACTGAGCATGGAAAAGTGGGGGTGGCACATGGTCAGATGCAGAGCAGTAGCAGTGGCAGTGGCAGCATGGGGCGGCAGCGGGGGCACTGGCTGCAGCCACGTCCCCTCCTAAGATCCCATGGCATACCTGGTAATGTCTGACAGCACACCGTTTGGGAAACACTACCCTAGGGCATGCACAGTCAAATGGCTTAGTAGTTTACTTTAAAACGCTCAGGGCTGAAACAAAGTTTACTTTAAAAAAGCTCAGAGCTTTCATGGCTCTGTTGGACTACAAGAGGTCTCTGGGATTTGCAGTCCAGAATTATAGCAGGATGACTCTACAGGGTTGCTCATCACTTCCTGTTCCTGCTTCTAAGTACCTCTGGGATTTGTAGTCCACAGTCGCAGCCAGCAATAAGTTTCAGTAAGTTCAGCTGCAGGGAAGCTCTGTACTTAGGGGAAGGCAGGTTTAACCCCTTTCCTGGCCCCAGCCAGGGTTTGCCTGGGTGGAGTGGGGGACAGTTACTGCCTCTCCACCTTCTGCCCCCTGAAGCAGACAGCCCAGCCCAGCCCGGCGCAGGGCTGAAAAGAATGCTGGGATGCTGGGAGACTGCAATTTAGCTTGACCCAGGAAGGGGTCTGGGACAGAAGTTTCATAAACCAGTTTGACCCAAATCATTTAAGTTGGATACTATATTCAACCAAGTTTATCTTAAACCAGTTTCAGCCATTTTTAAACTGGTTTACGTGCACTGAACTTCTGTTCTGTTACAGGTTTAAACCAGTTTACTTAAACTGGTTTATGTGTGACTTATGTCCTGAGCCATGAGGTCATTGGGACCTGTGGACTGACTGCAAGAGAGATTCCTAAAGCTCCTTTTATCAAACAGGGAGGAAAAGAGCAGACCACAGAAGCCCCTGGAACTCAACAAGTGGAAGAACCAACGAAATAGAATTTAGTAGCAAAGGCTGAATCTCTGCACACACTGAGAATATCTGCAAGAACGAGAGAGTCTAATGGAGAGCTGCTAAGGCTAGAATGTATGAATATAAGTAGATATGGTCTTTTGTATTTTTTTATGAGAAAAAGGAAGCTGTGAGGATATTAGCCCTTTAAGGGCACATCCACACATGCAAGCACATGCGCTTGCAGCAGCTCAAATAGAAGCGGTGAAAATTTGAGCCGGGGCTTTTTGCCTTAGCACATGTGCTCGGACATACACTTTGTTGTGGAGCAAATCATGCCACTTGGTGCAAAATAACCCTGCCTGGCTCCTCCCAGATCTGCAGCCAGTGGGGACCAGAGCCTGGGGCCAGCACCTGTGCTGTCCCCAGCAGTATAAAAAGCTGCCCTGTCCTGGCCCCATCGGTAAAAAAAGTTGCCCTGGCTTAGAGCTACTTGCTCTCAGGAGCTTCTGAGTTCCACCCAATTGGTACGTGGGGACACTACCCCTTGTGCCAGCTGGACTGCTGAAGCAGCCCTGAGAGTTCCCTGCACCATCTACCCACTGCAGCAGTCTCGCAGTGGGGAATGATGCCTCGCTGTGACCTGCTGCACACCTGCCAGACCCAGATGGGGACTGAACAACCAGTAGCATCTGCCCCTCTGGGCCAACTGCCAGTGGGCTGTGGCTGCCAATGGACTGTGGCTTTTGTGTGGCATTACTGCCATGTGTGTCCCCTGCCTGGCTGTCTGGGCAGCTATCGCCTGGAAGATGTTCCGGGTGTGGTGGCCTGCTTTGAACTGTCAAAGCATGTCCTCCTGGCCCCATTTGGCCAGGAGGTCAGCCACAACCAGATGGGTCCAAGGTGCCAGCTCTGAGCAAACAGGGTCCTGCCACTGTCCTGCCTAGCAGGAATTCTGGTGTTCCCTATTGGAAAACTGAAAAGTCTCTGATTAAAAAATCCCAAAGTCATTCTGTAAAATACCCCCAAATCCATGTTCCTCCACAATTAAAACAAAAGATCACTATAAAGAGAGAGAGCGAGAAAGACAGAGACAGCGATCAGTTGGGCACTGTTTTATTGATATATCTACAGTGTTAAAGCAATGTGGAATCCTACCAGTGTCTCTATCATAATAATTAAATTAATTCTAAATACTTGTTTCATGAATAGATTAATAAATATATGTTTTGCTGCCCCCAACAGGGGCCATGGCCCCCATGCAGGGGTTATAACCCCCAATAGCCCCCGTATAGGGGCCACAGCCCTCACACAGGGGTTATAGCTCCCCAACAGGGGCTACAGCCCCACCCAGGGGCCAAATGGCCCCCAGAGCGGCTACCACCACCTCCCCGCAAGGCCCACATGCCCCACCCCAGTCCCCTGACTGCGGCCCCACCTGACCCCATCCCCCATTAGCTGCTGCAGCACACCCCGATAGCTACCTTACCATGCCCCACCCCCCTCACTCCCCCAGACCGCCGATGGGTGCCCTGCCTGGCCTCATCCCCCACTTGCACCTCCAGGCCCCCATAGTTAGTATGGGGCCCCCCAATCCTCCCAATCCCAGGCACCGTCACTTAAAAAAAAAAAGAAAAAGGAAAGGGATCAGGGGCCTTGGGGGGTGAAGCTGGGCTGAAAAGGGATTGGGGGCCTTGGGAGGGCAGGCGGGGACTGGGGCTGGGCATGGCAGGACTGAGGGGGCTGGGGGAGTGGGTGGGGCCAGCGGGGGTCCCCCCCATAGTTCCCTCACCCCCCCCTTCAGTTCCCACGACCCCTTACTAGCACTGGAGCCCTGGTGCTGAAGCATGCGGCCTGGCAGGCAGTGGTGTTTCAGCACCAGGGCAGGGGCCAACCACAGAGATGCTCTGGCAGCCAGAGCATCTCTGTGGAGGACCCAGACTCCAGTTGCCCGACCCAGCTTTTCTTAACTCCATTTTTTAGACCCCTGGAGTCTAATTTTCTCCCCATGCTACACGTTTGTAGCACAGAGAACATTTTTTTGTTCCCACAAAATGTGCCTCTTTTGCTGTCTCAAATGGGTTTGAGATGGGGCAAGAGGCACATGAACACTCGTCTGGAGGCACCCACAGAGGCCTGTGTGAAAGTAACCATGTTGGTTAGCTAAAACTGTTTGTAGACAGCTGATTAAGAGGAGGAACTCCCTACAATCATATGATATAGTTGTTTCTCAAGTTATATCCTTTTTATGTATGTTATTCATGAATAAAATCTAACCTGCTCCTGAGAGCTAACTACAGCTCCCTTCCCGAACCCACAAATAGCACAAAACCTTCCTGGACCTACCTGTTATCAAAGGGGATGAGCTGGCTGAGAAAGTGAGGGTTATAGAAACCTTAGTGTAAATGCCGACAACCATTTGAATTCAACATACAAGGACAAGACGGTTAACAGTCAGAGGCACTGGGTTACTAGATTTTGTGTAAGCATATTTGGACTCTGGGCAGTGGATTACAAAGGGAAATGGCATTACAGTCTCTGAAGAACAGTAATACAATGGCACTTTTACATTTACATAGCACCTCACAGGCCAGAATCCATCCTGCAAAGCTGCAGAGGATCTTACTGCTGCAACTGGAGGTGGCAGGGCCTAGACTCATCCCTACAAGGGAAAGAACTTGAAGTTAATCTACAAGTCATTCTTCCTTAAACAAGGAATGGTAACACAGGGCTTGATTCTCTAGGGCCTTGTATTTGGTAGGTATTTGCACCAAAGCACAGTGCACAACACACAACTGAATCAACGTAATTTGAAGTCCCCTTTGCTTTGGTGTGAACTAGGCAAGGAGAAGGGTAATAGAGAATGATACATTCCTTAGATCATCCATAGCCTGTGTCACTTTTAAACAGGATAGAAGCCAGTGAATTCACTGTCTGTCCATTCCATCAAAATGTCACAGAAATACACAGACACACACATATGCACTCACCAAGCCCAGATCCAGTATTTAAGGGTAGAAATTTTCAAAGGGGCCTAAGGAAATTATTCATTCACATCCCATTGGATCTTAATAGGAAATGAGAACCTGAATTCCAAAAAGTCATATTATACGTGGATAATGGCATCTTCCCCTGTGAATCCATTCTGGCAAAACCTGTTTACTTTCTAGATGCAGACCACCTGACTTCTTTGGGGTTAGGCTTATCTTTCCATGTCAGAGGAATTGCCTGCAGTGTCTCAGACATCTTAGTAACATCTGTAGATAACTGAACCAACCAGGGATGTATGTTACATGCATGTGATCACAAGTTCCCTTGCTGCTGAAAAGATTTTCCTTTGAGGAGAGTCCGATTCAGCTCCGACTGAACCTAGAGAAAAACTATATACTGGCTTCAATGATTGTAATCACAGAGCTGTAACTAGGAGAGAAGAATTTACCTTACAGTCTAGTCAGAGCAATTGTGGATTTGTTCAGCTCCTAGTTCTAGTTGTGTGTATTCATTTCCACAAATTCTATAATTTCAACTCTCAGAAATACAAAGAAGTCCATAAATCCAGGTTTCATATTAAATGGACGGATACAGATGGGAGACTAAGGCCAAGGGAAGAAAAGCAGATTGTTCTAAATTATCTTGCCATTTTAACTGACATATAATTTTTTTTACTGACACTCATTTTTTTTCTTTTCCTGACAGTCTGTAAATTTACAGATGGCTAGAGCTGCCTACAGGGGACTGGGTAGATTTACAAAGGCAGCTTGAATGTGCTTTTTGCTTCAGTAATGTCTTGTCCCCTGCCCATTCTCTACTTGACCTTTTCTTCGTAGCATCTTAACAGGGAAAGGGGATCTTTGCAGACAGGCTTGCAAAGCTAGTGAGGATGGCTTTAAACTAGGTTTACTGGGGGATGAGAGCAAAGCCCTGAGGTACAGTGGTGATGCATAGGCGGTGCACAGGGGTGCATGTGCACCCCCTGAGAGTGCTGGTACACTACCTGACAGCAGCATTCCCCACTTAGGTGATGGGCGGGGGGGCAGGTGACAGCACTGGTGTCCCCCCCTGACAGCGCCAGCTGGGAAGTGCGGGCACCAGGAGAAGTGATCCCTGCAGTTCCCCCTTGGCCAATTGTGCCAACGGGGGGATTACCCCATGCCCAATCACACTGGCCCAGAAGTGCCAGCTGTGCAATTGGTCATGGGAGGGACTCCCCCTCCCAGTCAGTGTGATCATCTTGCCCGGCCCCAGGCAGTGCAATTGACTGCAGGAGGACTCCCCCTCCCCCTCTCCAGTTGGTGTGATCAGCTGAGGGAGGACCCCCCCCTGGCGATCACTGACTGGCTGCTGGGGGGTCCAGTATCCCACTTGACACCAGTCACTCATGCTGAGGTAAGTGGGGAAGTGGATGACCTGGAGGAAGAGCAAGCAGGAGAGGGCCTTCTCATTCGTCCTGCAGAAGTAGGGCCATTGGCTAATTACCTCAGGTGCTTGTACACAAATGCATGGAGTCTGGGAAACAAGCAGGAAGAACTGGAAGCCCTTCCACAGTTGTAGAACTATGATGTGATTGGAATAACAGAAGCTTGGTGGGAGAGCTCACATGATGGGAGCATTGTAATAGAGGGGTATAAACTGTTCAGGAAGGACAGGCAGGGGACAAGAGGAGGAGTAGTTGCACTTCTTGTAAAAGAGTTGTATGATTCCTTTGAGTTCCGGTATGAAACTGGAGACAAGCCTGTTGAAAGTCTCTGGGTAGGGTCACAGGGCAGAGCAACACAGACGATGTTGTGGTGGGTGTATGCAATAGACCCCCAGACCAGGAAGATGAGATGGATGAGGCTTTCTTCACACAGCTAGCACAAGGTTATCTTATTACAGGCCCTGGTTCTCATGAGGGATTTCAATCCCCCTGACATCTGTTGAGAGGACAATACATCAGTGTGCAGGCAATCCAGGAAGGTTTTGGAGAGTGTTGGGGATAACTTCCTGGTGCAAGTGCTAGTGCAGCCAACTAGGGGCCATGCTCTTCTTGACCTGCAAACAGGGAAGAATTGGTGGGGAATGTAGTAGTGGATGGCAACTTGGGAAGCAGGGACTATGAGAGAATTGAGTTTAGGATCCTGAGGAAGGGAAAGAAGAACAGCAGAGTAAGGACCTTAGATTTCAGAAAAGCAAACTTTGACTCAGGGAACTGATGACCAGTATCTCCTGCGAGGCCAGTCTGAGAGGGAGAGGAGTCCAGGAGAGCTGGCTGTACTTTAAAGAAGCCTTAATGAAAGTACAGGAACAAAACATCCCAATGTGCAGGAAGACTAGCAAATATGGCAGAAGACCAAGTTGGCTTAGCAGAAAACTCTTCAGTAAGATAAAACACGTAAAGAAAGCTTATAAGAAATGGAAATTTGGACAAACAACTAGGGAGAAGTATAAGAGTATTTCTCAGGCATGCGGGGATAAAATTAGGAAGGCCAAAGTGCAATTGGAGTTGCAGCTAGCAAGAGTTATGAAAGGGAACAAGAAGGGTTTCTAGAAGTATGTCAGTAGCAAAAGGAGGATCAAGGAAAGTGTGGGTCTCTTACTGAATGGGCAAAGCAACCCGGTAATCAAGGCTGAAGAAAAGGATAAAGTCCTTAATGCCTTTTTCACCTCATTCTTTACAGGCGAGGTCAGCTCCCAGACTACTGCACCTGGCTGCACAGTTTGGGGAGGATGTGAGCAGCCAACAGTAGTGAAAGATTTAGAAAAGCTGCACATGTATATGTCCATGGGCCTGGACAGGGTACACCTGACGGTGCTGCGCAAGTTGCCTGATGTGATTGCAGAGCCACCAGCCATCGGTTTTGAAAACTCATGGTCATCGGGAAAGGTCCAGGGTGATTGAAAAAGGGCAAATATAGAAAGGGTAAAAGGAGGATACAGGGAACTAGAGACTAGTCAGCCATACCTCAGTCCCTGAAACGATCATGGAGCAGGTCCTGAAGGAATTCATTTCTAAGCACTTGGAGGAGAAGAAGGTGATTAGAAACAGTCAACATGGAGTCACCAAGGGCAAGCCATGCCTCACCAACCTGATTGCCTTCTATGATGAGATGACTGGTTCTGTGGATGCGGGGAGACCAGTGGATGTGGTATACCTTGATTTTAGCAAGGCTTTTGATATGGTCTCTCACAATATTCTTGCAGTAAGCTAAGAAAGTACAGGCTGGATGAATAGACTGAAAGGTGGATAGAAAACCGTCTGGATCATTGGGCTCAGAGTTATCAATTGCTTGATGCCTAGTTTGCTGGTATCAAGTGGAGTGCCCTGAGGGTTGGTCCTGGGCCCAGTTTTGTTCAATAAATTCATCAACGACCTCGAAGATGGCATAGAGTGTACCCTCAGCAAGTCTGCAGATGACACCAAGCTGTGGGGAGCAGTAGGTATGCTGAAGAGTATTACTAGGATTCAGAGAGACCTCAACAAATTGGAGGATTGGGCCAAAAAAAGGGCATTCAAAGTGGGTGCTTGAACCACCTCTGGCGGCAGTCTATTCCAAACCTTGGGGGCTCAGATAGTAAAGAAGTTCTTCCTTATGTCCAGCCTGAATCAGTCACAGCGGAGATTGTGATCATTCGATCTTGTCATCCTATCACAAAGCACCCCCGGTGCCCTGTGCCTGACAGGGGAAAACTGCTAGGGAAGGAGCCCTAGCAGTGACTAAGGAGCACAGCTGGGGGTTGCCGGGGCAACCAGGGAAGGTCAGCTGACCAGAGGGGGCAGAAGGATGGTGACCCCGAGTCAGGGGAGCGATGTTGTTATGGCCAGGTGCCTTATGTTTAGTTATAGCCAGGAGGCTCGTGTTGTGTTTTGTTAGTGTTTGTATTACACTGGTGGTTTGGGTGAGGCTAGTAGGTGTTGGAGGAGGCCTCATAAGGGCCCACAGGGGTGTGGGGCACTAGCACCCGGGAAGGCGCGATTCAATGCCAGTGGGGGCACAGCTTGCAGGGTGCATGGACCCCAGCCCAGAGGGGGGCATTTGGAAAGCCTAGGTATGGGCACAGTGAGCCCCAGAGAGGGGGCAGCATTATTAGGAAGCCCAGTGGGGGCACAGAAAGCCTCAGAAAGGGGGTGATGTTATTGAGAAGACCACTGCGGGTGTGGCAAGCCCCAGAGAGGGGGGGCAGCACTTACCACGGCCCGAGAAGAGGGCAGCAGTGCTGAGAAGGCTTCAGAGAAGGAGGCAGCACTTAGGAAGGCCCTGAGGGAGGGCGTGGACACTTGAGAAGGCCCAAAGAGGGGCCAGATTGGGGAAATGGCCGGTGCATAACAGATATTCCATCTGCGAGGCTTGGGTTGCAGTATTGGGGAGGCTAGGGGCTGCAGATAGCACCCCCTGGCAACGGGGCGGTACAATGGCAGCCTCCCACTAATTAACATCAAATAATTAACATTAAGGCATGGCAGGAGAGAAGGCAGGAGGTTGTCTAAGGAACAGGTGGGTGGGCCACGGAGATCAGCCCCGAGGAAGCCCCCTGTCACACATCCCTTGGGGCGCTCTGGTGAATAGATGTTCCCCCAGATCCTAGTGAACACCCCGATAAACTTATAGGTGGCCATCAGATCACCCCTGAGCCTGTGCTTTTCCAGGCTGAAGAGTCCCATGGCTCTCAGCCTCTCATCATAAGATCTGTTTTTTTGACCTCTGATCATGTACATGGCTCTTCTCTGCACTCTCCCAAGCTTCTCCACATCCTTTCTGAATTGTGAAGCCCAAAACTGGATGCAGTTCTCCAGCTGCGGCCTCACCAAGGCCGAGTACAACAGGAGAATGACGTACCAGGATTTGCTTGAGAAGCATCTAGGGATGCAAGCCAGCATTTTTGCTTGCTTTACTAGCTGCAGCATCACATTGAAGGTTGATGTTCATCTTGTGGTCAATCATGACCCTCAAATTTCTTTCATCTGTAGTGCTAACCAGCGTAGCACTGCCGAGCCTATAAGAATGCTGCAGGTTTTTCCTCCCAAGGTGGAGAGTCTTGCATTTTTCAGTGTCAAACACCATTAGGTTCTCATCCGCCCACTTCATGAGCCTGTCAAGGCTGCCTGGATCACCCTCCTGTCCTCAGGTGTGGATGCTTTACCCCAGAGTTTGGTGTCGTCGACAAACTTGATGAGCCCGCTACTGACACCAATGTCTACATCATTGATGAAGATGTTAAAAAGTATAGGCCCTAGGACAGAGCCTTGAGGGACCCCATTGGTCACCGCTCACCATGGCTACCATCAACCACCACCTTCTGGGTCCTACCACAGAGTCAATTCCCCAGACAGCTGCTCCATTTTTCACCCAGCCCCGACTGTGCAGTGCCTGCCCCAGCCCCACTCCCTACCTCAGAGCTGCTGCAGCTGCTGGTGCTGCCCCACATTTGGGGGTGGACACATGCCCCCTGATCTGTGCGGCAGACTGGGCTTTGCACCCTGAACCCCACTGCACATGCCCCCAGTGCCTCCACCCTTTCCCTCCTCCACCGACTGACTTGCTGGGGCTGCACATTTGGCCCCCACAGCCCAGGATCAACTTGAAGAAGGTCTAGGATCCACTGAGTTAAGAGTGTTCTCAGTGGTGGCAGATGACAGAACAAGGAATAATGGTCTCAAGTTGCAGCAAGCAAGGTTTACGTTAGATATTAGGAAACACTTTCTCACTAGGAGGGTAGATTTCATAGATTTCTAAGGTTGAAAGGGACCTAGTAGATCACCAAGTCTGACCCCCAGCCCCAGGCAGAAAAGAGCACTGGGGTTAAGTAACCCCAGCCAGGTGCTTGTCTAATCTCTTTTTGAACACTTCCAAGGTAGGGAAGAGCACCACCTCCCTTGGAAGCCCATTCCATATTTTGGCAACCCTCACCGTAAAGAATTTCTTCCTGATGTCTAACCTAAATCTAGTCTCCTTCAGCTTGTGGCCTTTATTTCTAGTAACCCCGAGGGGCACCCTGGTAAACAGAGTATCCCCTATTCCTTGCTGACCTCCTTGATGAGCTTGTGGACAGCCACAAGATCACCTCTCAGCTTTCTCTTGTAGAGGCTGAAGAGATTCAGGTCCCTCAATCGGTCTTCATGGGATCTTCCCTGCAGGCCCTCAACCATATGTGTAGCCTTCCTATGAGCCCTCTCAAGGTTATCCTCATCCCTTTTGAAGTGCAGCATCCAAAACTGGATGCAGTACTCCAGCTGCAGTCTCACCAATGCCAGTAATAGTAAAACACTGGAACAGGTTACCCAGAAAGACTGTGGCCTCTCCATCCTTGGGGGTTTTTAAGACCCAACTAGACAAAGCCTTGGCTGGGATGATCTATTTGGGGCTGTTCCTGCTTTGAGCAAAGGGTTGGACTACATGACCTCCTGAGGTCCCTTCCAACTGTAACTTTCTGTGATTCTATGAAGATGCACCATGGCATTTGAGTCAAAGCCCATCAAAGTTTTTCATTGACCTCAATGACCTTTGATCAGGACTTTATCCTCGTGTAGCCCTTTTTTCTTTTTTAACTTTGTCTTACCTTATTCACCTTATGGTTGCCTGTTTTAGCAACATAGCTGCAAGTCAGAATGGAAGTCTCTATGGTGGCGAAGTATATAAGTTTTTGAAGGCTGTTATTATAGCAGTCTTGGAGACAATTCACTATTGGATGCTCCAATTTCTTCTCTTAGTAGGGAAAATTACAAGACACTAACCATTGCTCTACCTCTCATTGCAGGGGAAATTGGCTTTGGCCCCAGTGGCAGCTCTGGTAAATTCATTTACTGAACATTTCTAGACATTAAGGCCAAAAAAATCATGGTCTGCACTCTTGCATATCACAGGCAATTGCATTTCATCTGGTTATTATCACAGCAATAACGTGCAGTTGTCTCAAATGTACTTTCCAGAAAGGGATCCAGTTTTAATCTGAAAATATTAAGAGACGAAGATTCCACCACCAGTCTGTATTTGTATATACAGCTATTCAATTCCATGTGCAGGACTTTGTCCTTGTCCCTGTTGCATCTCATCAAAGTAATTGAGGACTAATTTTCCAATTTATCCAAATCATTCTGGATTTGAGCCTTGCCCTCCAGGGTGTCTGCAGTTCCACCCAACTTGATGTTATCTACAAAACTGCTGAGTGTGCACTCAATCCCATCATCCAAATCATTAATGAAGATGGTGAACAATACCAAACCTAGGACAGAGCCCTCTGGATCCACATGTGATACCTCTTTCCAACTAGACACTGATGACTACTTGGTGAGCACAATGATCCAACCATGTCAGTATTTTCATGTAGTCTGTATTTCTTTAGCTTGTTAATGATGTGATGGACTAGCTGGCACTGACTTAGCCCAGGGGTTTTGAAAGGGCAAAAGATGATTGGAGGACTTGGGATTCCCTTTCCTCACCAATCAGGCCCCAGAGACTCACCCTCTGTGTCCCCTGACTGGCCCCTTGGGTCACCTGGAGGGGGATAAAAAGAGCAGCGCAGCTGACTCAGGGGAGACCAGTGAGGGACCACAAGGAAGGAGCTTCAAAGAGCTGAGCTAGGGGGGTGGGAGCAGTTGCCCCAGAAGCACCTGAAGGAGTGGGACCTGCAGGCAGCTGTTGGACCCTCAGCAATACGGTGTGCAGCTAGCTGGAGAGGCTCCCCGCTGGGCTGAAGGACTGCCTACAAGAAGCTGTGGCCAGCAGGAGAAGCTCCCCAGATCCAGCAAGGATATGAACAGTGACCTGAGAGGTTCCCAGCTCCTCCAATAAGATGCCAGGAAGCTTGACATGAGGCAGGGGCTCCGGGAAGGTCAAGACCTCTAGCAGCTTAGTATTGTAGCAGTACTGGTGGTTGTGCTGTAGAGTTTCTGCCTATGATGGAGGAGATCTCTATTCAAGTCCCAGCTGGGGTGAGTGAAGTTATAGGGAGAAATTCTTGTTACAGTGGAAAGGGACCAATGTGTTTTCCCTCTTTCCCCCTCTCCAGGTACCTAGGCCCTGTGTTGTTATTTGACATTTTGCGCCTTTTATATTTCACCAACCAGTATTGCTTGTTGTGCTGTTTGTGTTTTATATTTTGTTAACCCTATCTTTTGTCAATGATTGTAAGTGTCTAACCTTTGTTGAATCTTGCCCCCTTGGGGTGTTGTAGTGTCCCCTGTACTCCCTGGTTTATGCCTGTTATGTTCCGAGTACTGTTCTCTCATTAAAAGGTGTATGGTTAAGGCCCCATTGGTGATCTGGCTCTGCTCTATAGGGGGAGGAGAGTCTCTACACCTCCCACAGTGCTTGTGCACCTGCACTGATCCCTTCAACTGGAGAGGGGGTACTTCTTGGAGTACTGCCTGGGTTACAATGAGAAAGACATAGGTGACAGTGTCAAAAGCCTTGCTAAAATCAAGTTATATCACATCCACTGCCTTCCCCCCATTCACACAGCCTGTCTCCTTACTGTACAGGGAACTCAAACTGGTTAGGCATAATTTGCTCTCAGTAAATCCATGCTGGTTGTTCCTGATCACCAGGGATCCTGGTTTTCTCTATATAAAAATCCCAAATTCTCTAATTAAAAACCCCCCAATCCATTTTTTTCTGTGATTAAAATGAAATGCCACTTTCTATATAGGTATCAATTGAACACAATGTTTTACTGATATATTTACACTTCTAAAGCAATTTGGAAGCCTACCAGTGACTCAATCATTATAGTATAATAGATTCTAAAGACCTATATATTTTGGCATTTGATTTTGGTTTTCTTATTGCAGAAAACCAGAGCTCCCTCACCAGGATGTGGGTCCAGCTGTTGCCGTTTCCCTCTCCCCAACCCCCGACTGGTTTGTGACACTGAGCAGCCCTGATCTGCTGGTGTCCTGCCCTGCCCATGCTGGTGCTCCTCACTTCCAAATCACAGGCCCTGGGCTCTGCCAGTGCCCCTCACTCCCAGCTCCCAGCCCTGCTTGTGCTTCTCATTCCCAAGCCATGGTTCCCAAAGACCTGCCAGTCTCTCACTCCCAACCCACAGCCTCCTACCCTCCCAGCCCTGCTGGTACCCCTCACTCATGACCCATAGCTTCTTCCTTCCTTCCCCCCAGCCCTGCCAAAATGGCACCCAGCTGCCATGGCTATAGGACCAGGGCCCAGGCACACAGCCCCCTGCCTCCCCCAGCAGTGTCTGAGCACCAGCTGCTGCTACCTATGGGAGGCGGTGGCTGCTGTGGCCGGGGTGGAGTGTGGAGCCCAGCTCTCACCCCCTCCACTTCCTTCCCACCATCAGGCAGCACAGCTGGAGCAGAGCCCATGGTGGGGGAAAGACGCTGGCTGCTTGCTCCAGGCTTGGGGTTTCCTGCTCTGCTTCCCTCCCTTCAGGGGCCTCTGTGGCCCAGCAGGTAGGACCTGGTGTGGGAGTGTGGGGTGGCTCACTGCTATTTCCAGGAGCCCCACGCAGGCTGTGCTGCCATGGCAAAGTACCCCCTATCCACCTGGCATAGTGCCTATCCACCTGGGCCTCTGTGCCCTGCTCTGCCCTCCCATGTTGGGTCCCATTCACTGGAGCCCTGAGTCTACAGCAGACAGCCTACATCTGCCCCCACCTGCTCACACATGCCCCTCTATGGTACCCTCCCCAGGAATGCACATAGCAGCAGGGCTCCAGTCCTTCATTGTCCCCTGGACAAGCTGCCCATGGCTCCATCCTGCTGCCTCAGCCAGGCCCTACAGTCTTGCATTCCCTCCCCAGGCCCTGTGCACCACCCCAGCTGGCAGTGTCCCCAGCCTCAGCCCTTCCCCACTGCCTCACTCCTTCCCTTCCTCCCTCCATCCTTCTCTCCCTGTGGGGGCCTCAGTCTGCACTCCCACCCATACACTTATCTTGAGGGAGCTGCAGGAGGTGCTCTCCATGTTGCCTGGCTGCTGCATGCCTGATCACCCTGCCTGATGATCACCGTCCTCCCATTCCCCCAAGCTTCAAGCACTGCCTTGCAGGCTGGAACAGTAAATGTTCTCTTTCTCTAAAGGAAAAATTCTAATTTTTCCACAGTGAATGGAAAAGCCAAATCCCTGCTGATCGCCTTGTTCTCCTCTACAAGATTCACAATAGATTCCTTGAGGATGTGTTCCATGGTCTTTCTAGGTCCATTTGAAATACCTTTGTACAATGTCCTAAAAATTACAGAAGCCACAAGAATATTATCTACACCATGGCTCCTACAAACACTACTGGCATTTGATATATCTTGAAATTACCATTTAGCCCTGTCTACCTGCTTCCTATTTTCTGTGTAAGGGTATACATGTTTTCTATAGTTCTTCTATGATATGTTTATATAGTCTCCAATGCTTCAATCACAAGATGAATAAGACTATAGATTTTGGTTCAGAATTCTGAAAGGAACCTTAGGGAGTTAACTCCCCAAATCACAGTGAAAACTGATGGAATTTGGGTGCCTAATTCCCTTTGGCTCTTTTGAAAATACCAGCCTTAATTCCCACAGTTTTTCCTTAGTGACTTTTGATTAGCTCCTTTGTTGTTGTTTTTTTTAAATGACCCTTTCTAGGACTGAATGTATATTATGCTACAATTCTTCTCTCTCAGATATTCAACCAAATAATAAATGGATCATTAATATGAAGGGCTTTGACTAGAGTTACTGGGACCACTCTATAAAGATGGGTGGAGATCAAGGAGAATACCAGAAATGAATAAACACATTGCCTCAGGCTTCAGCAAGGATGAGGATGTAATTAAGGACACTGGCAGAGTATCACAGATTACAGAAATTACACCACCTGCGAGGGAAGCAAAAATTAGATTGCTTATTATCACAAAATGGAGAGGCCCAGATAATGTTTGTCCTAGAATATTAAAGGAACTGGCATATTAAATAGCAACTTCTTTAAGAGATCTCTTCACTGAATCAGGCAAGTCTGGGGTAGTACCCTCTGGGCATGTCTACACATGCTATTAATGCTATAAAGGCTTACTGTGCAGTGGGCACAACTCCATGAGTTGCTGAATATGCAGTAGATTAATTCTACTGCACATTAGCGCATCACAGCAAAAAACATGCTAATGTGCAGTAGAATTAGTCTATAGTGCATAAGCATTACAAAAAGACCATGAACCTTTGCTACTGCACAGTAGTGCCAGCTAATGCACATTTATGAAGTGCCCCATATTAGAGGCACTAAATTTAATTGCAGTAGCAAAGGTGCATTAATGCACGTGTAGACATGCCCAATAAGCCTTCCCTGGCAGCACCTCTATATGGGCTCCCTGTTGGGAGCAGATGTACTCCCAATGGGAGCAGCCCAGTATAGGGCTTCTGCTACCCTACTTTGCCCCTCTGCAGCTCAAGGCTCCCCCAGGGTGGTAGCCTGGGGGTTGGCAGGGAGCATGGAGCCAGAAGAGCTCCCAGCTAGTACCTGGCTGCTTGGGGAAATTCAAGGGTCAAAAAACCTGTGAGGAAAAAAAAGCAGAGTAGCACATGAACAGGCAGCAAGGAGCTGCACTGTTGCTTCTGGCCAGGCTCCAGAATTGTTACCACTGCTGCAGCCCTAGGAGGCCTCCAGGACTCCTGGTAAGGCTGCTGGGGCCAGCCCAATCCTCTTTCTCTTCCTTTCAGTCACTCCCTTTGTCTTGTCCCCATCCCAGGTTTCTCCTTCTTCTCTCTGTCCCCATCCCCCCAGGAAGGGTCCCCGAGGCCACCATGGACCAAAGGCATACAACCAGCCCATATCATGCACCCCACTGGAGGGGGGTATTGCCCTTGGCATCACACCTCCGGACTGCTGACACCTAAGAGAATGAGCCTCAGAGTAAGGACTGCATCCTGACCAGATGTACTTTGACTCTGATAACAGCCCTAGGATTTGGTAGATATGTAGGATTGTTTGTATTGGGGGCTTTTTGTTATCACTGTGCTTCAGTAAATTTGCCTATTATCAAATGGAAAGATCAGGGTTGGTCTGAGCGTGCATCTCCCTGCCCTGAACAAGGTATCTGGATCCTAAATCCAGAGCCACCATGGACAAGTAGTGGCGGTAGAAGATGCACCACTGCTATTTCTTCCTGGGGAACCAAAGGTCCATGCTTGTCTGGACGTGCTCATAATTTCTACTTTTTTCTGTTTTGAAAAAAAAAGTGAGAAAAAGCAACCCAGACAATTTGAGGTCTGTTAATTTGACTACAATATTATATAAGGTCTTAGAACAGATATTGAATGAAAGAATAATGAAAGATATGGAAGTAAACAGAAAATGGGACAAAACACAACATGGTTTTATCTGCAGAAGATCATGTCAGACTAATTTAATATCCTTCTATGACAAGACAACTGACTTCTTGGATAAGGGCAATGTAGTGGCCTTAATTTACCTAGATTTTTGCAAAGCTTTTAATATGCCAGTTTGACCAAACTGGAAAGAACAGGGAGCATGCTACTGTCACGAGATAGCTAAATAGTAGTATCAAAGCCTCCAGCATGTTATACTGAAAGGTGCACTATCTCTCTATCACTATCTCTGGGGACACCAGAAGAGAGGGAGATGCTGCAGCGGGATCTGGGCCGGTTGCAGGAGTGGGCAGACAGAAACAGGATGGGATTTAACGTGGACAAGTGCA
>JAGPOW010000797.1:27907727-27921885 GCA_030014935.1 Caiman crocodilus | reverse complement strand
CTTTTTTGAAAATGGGAACCACATTGGCCCTTTTCCAGTCCTCTGGCACCTCGCCAGAGCACCACGGGTAAAGCTGTACCAGGGGTCCTGCAATGACCTCTACTAATTCCCTCAGCATTCTGGGGTGGAGCTCATCAGGACCTGCTGATTTGAACATGTCCAGTCCCACCAGAAGTTCCCTGACTAGGTCCTCTCTGACCTTGGGCCTGGCTGTGCCTTCCCTGGGACTATGGGGGATCCCAGTGTGGGGGGATGACCTGGTCCCTGCTCAGAAAAATGGAGGCAAAGAAATTGTTAAATAAGGTTAGCTTTGTCATCTGGTGAGTCCACCAGATTTCCTAGCGTGTCCTGCAGAAGCCCCACGTTGTCCGGAACCTTCTTTTTACCCCCTATGTATTTAAAAAAAGATTTCTTGTTATCTTTGATCCAGGTCGCTAGTCCCAGTTCCATCTCCGCCTTGGCCTTCCTAACATCCCTTCTACAATCCCAAGCAACGAAAGTATAGTCCTCCCTGGTGATGGCCCCTCCTTTCTATTAGGTGTATGCCTCCTTTTTAGCTTTGAGATGTTCCTGTATGCTTTTGGTGAGCCATGGGGGCTTTTGAGTACTCTTGCACCCTTTGATCCGTGTTGGGATTGCCTGGAGAATCATCTCCTTCTCTGTTCCCTTTGATATTATAAGCCATTTTCACTCAACCATTCATCCACCTCACAGAGCTCCCCGACATATGAAATCTGCATAACAAGATACATAGTGGACCTAAGAGACTCTTCTATTGTTCTCCTGGTCTTTTTTTTTTACAACTGAGGCTATTTGGTGCTTCAGGACTACTGAAGCGTTAAACAGAGCTTCATGTGACTGCTACAAAAATGTAAGATGTCTTTGTTGGAAGGACTTCATAGAATTCAGGACTTCACACGGAGGTTCCTTACCTCCAGTAGCATGATTTTGAACTCGCCCAAGTTGTGTTTGAGTCAAGTGCTCTTCCTGTAGGTGCAGGCACTGCAATATCCTGGTGATGCCATTTGTAGTGGGACGTCAATGCCTTGATGTCAGCAGTGTGTGGTTAACATCATTAGCTTATTTCAATATTCTCACATGGATATTGAAGATCTCTACAGGTCTTCTGGGAAAGAGGTGCAATCCCCCTATCAGAATTGTTTGGGTTTAGACGTGAACAGGGGGAACTATTGTAGTCTTTTGCTGACTTACCTCATCTATGCCATGTAAGGTGATCAACACCGTATAGTCAACTGTATCAAATAATAGTGAAAGGTTGAAAAGGAACAAGATGTCCATTACCCTATTATAGACCTTAGAGCAAAAATAGTACATAGCAGTTCAAAGTGGCCAATTACGTGGCGTGAATACAGCATACAGAAACAGAACTAAACAACAGACCAGAGAAACATCTATCATCCACCTGGGCCAGTGACCCTCTCCCCTGGCAGACATCTCTTCCAAGCAACTTGCATTTTTCTGAAGGTAATATATATATCTAGGGATAGGATTATCCATCAAATCATTCTTTTGTAAATGAGGTGTTTTTCATCTGTAATCTTTTACTATCAGAGTTCAAAGATGTCTCCCTCCACCCACAACTTCCTCATAATTAGCCTTTTGGCAGCACAACCAATGACAGGCACCCATTTCTTGAATAGATTAGTTCCTGTGCATCCTGGGAAAGTCATTCAGTAAACAGGCATGTAGTCGAAGTGGCTTTTTATTCCATCCATTTATTATTTGTGACTGAAAGTGTCTTCAGTAAAGGAAGCTATCATTCATTAAATGCTCTGATTGCAGTGGGTGTATATAGGTTTCTCCTGAAACTCCCAAGCTAGCTTTCATCTCCATTGCTCTCCCTTGACTTGTTATGGAAGAAAACGATCATTAAACTCTGAAAGAAATTAAAGGCCCACTTCTGGGCCTTATCCAAAGCACCTGACAGCATTGGAAAAACTCCCACTGACTGCTGTGGGCTCTGGATCAGGCTTTCTAATAAAGTGCCAAGTGTCTCTTTCAAGGCAATGAGTGCTTTCAGCTCCTGCTGAAGTCTATGGCATAATTTACCCGAGTAAGTACTGCTGAATTGTGATACTAAGCTGATTTCCCTTGGACCTGTTTCTGCTCTCAGAAAATAAACTACAAAGTTCTGAGGCACCCAGATGCCATGGTGATTGTGATCATGTCTACCAGTATGTAGAAATAAAAGAATGGGAGGGGTAGGTTTTCTAATATGAGAAAGGCTAAACATTATTACACTTGACAAACAAGTCTTCTAATAAAGCTTCAGTAATACTCTTTACTGGTACTTGACCACCATCTCTTTTATGCATCCTCTTCTCCCATACTGCAGACTATTCCCTTTTTTCTCTTTCCTCTATTCAACAAATATCTCTTCATCTGTCCATCTCTTTCTCTCTCTCCTCTCCTTCCTATTTCTGTATCTCTCTCATCCTCACCTGAGAAAGAACAAATGCTTGTAATTAAATGGTAAAATGCTCTCATTCTGATATTTTACCCTTCATTATGAATGCAAGAACCATCCTGTTTTCACAACAGATTTGCAAAACATTGTAAATATTTTTGCTCAACAATGGCCCTGTTTTCCCTGTTTGGCAACAAAAGGTGAAAAATGTGTTTTCAGATATTCTTGGTATGGAAATATCCAGTTTGCTAAATTTCAGCAACAAGGCTGTACTTTCAGAACAAAAATCTCAGAAATTGCAAAAAGGTTTATAGGAGATTTCACAATTAAAAATTAATCCACTTCTGCAGAGCTGGGATCCTCTGCCTCTCTTTGTACCTTTTCTGTTTAATATGGAAGGCTCAGAAGCTCAGGAGACAAAAGGCTTGGCTTTATTAATCAGAGACCATACTAACTCTCCAAACAGATCCTGCCAAAGATGCATCACTCACACTCCCTCAGTCTGCAGAGAGATGCATTCTTCCCTCTTTTGGTGAGGTTCATATTTATTGTACCACAAATGCTTTTCTATCTACTGATCAGTCACTGTACCCTTTATTTCTCTCTCCAGCTAACCTTGTACTCACACAGCAGTCACCTTTCTTCATCTAACTAGCAATGCACCTTCCCGTCAACATGTCCCAAGATCCACCAGTATTAGTTACTGCTACTTGCCCATCAAGTAACCTGAGGTTGCTCTGCTGTGTGTGCATGTGTCTGAGAAAGCACAACAGATAAAAACACTGTATTCTGTTATCCCTCATTTCCTTGGCTGCTGTCATATGCCTGGACAAAAGGATGCTATACAAATATCTACAACCTCTGCAACAGCCTGGGAATTAACTGTTTGGAAAGGGAAGAGCCATTTTATATTCAGTCCAAATTTGTCATCTCACATATCATTTGGTTAATTGATTCAGAAGGGTTTTTGGTTTTTTTTTGTCTGGACAGCTGCCTTACAATCCAGGGCTGGACTGCATGGATCGAAGTGCAGGAAAATCAAGAGAGATGCAATCAAACGTGAAAAGATGGTCAGCAGCTTTGTAAACCAGACATGAAAATGAGTGTGGTAGTGAGAAGACTGTTTTGCTACAGGAAGGAATATATGGTAAATGCCAATCCAAATCTAATTTACTGGAGGCCAAAAACAGTCACAAAACAGTCTCAACTCCCTAGAAAGTACCCTAACCACCAGGCTATGTGCTAAATGGGGCTGAAGGCATCATTCACCCCTTCTATAGAAGCTGGACTACTAGAGGAAAGAAATGCAAGATTCAAAGACAGGCAAGAGAGAGATGGAATCTGTAGCTTAGTGAGGTGTGCTCCCTCCTGGGATGGTGGGAACCCTTGGTTCTGCTCACAGGACTATGACTGTTAAATGTGAAGGGAGAGACATGGATGGCTTCCTCCCTGCCATGCAATGAACAGCTTTGAGTCAGACACTGAGGGGTAGGAGTTCGCCCTCTTCTCTGCACCTAGTGTTTCCTACTGATAGCCCGTAGGCAATTCCTACACTAATGCTAGGAGTTTAGGGAATAAACAGGAGGAACTGGTCCTTCTGTTAAACAAAAACTGATGCAATCTCATAGGGATCACAGAGACCTGGTGGGACTCCTCCTATGACTGGACTACTGGTATAAATGGCTATATGCTGTACAGGAGAGATTGTGCTGAAAAAAGGGGCGGGAGTGTAGCTCTCTATGTGAAGGAGAGCTACACATCCCTACAAGCTGAGATTGGCACCCAAGGAGGATGACTGGAGACTCTTTGGGTTAGAATACGAGGGAAATGTAGTGAAGAGGATACAATGGTAGGAGTCTACTACAGACCTTCAAACCAGGAACAAGAGCTTGACCAAGAATTCACCAGGGAATTGGCCAATACTACACGCTCTCAGTGCATGGTCATCATGGGAGACTTCAAATAACCAGGCGTCTCATGGGATGAGCACTCGTCCAAATCCGATCAGTCAAACCTTTTTTACCTGCATGGATGAGCTCTACCTGTCTCACAAAGTTTATGTGCCAACAAGAGGCAAGGCACTGCTGGACCTGGTACTGTCCAAAGGGGATGATCTAATCAGCAACCTAAGACTCAAAGGGAAGCTGGGTGACAGTGACCACAAGTTGATCACTTTCACTATCCATCACAAAGCTGAAAAGTCAGCCAGCAATGCAGTAGTTCTTGACTTTAGGAAAGTTGACTTTCATAAGCTCAGGAGGCTTGTTCTTGAGGCCCTGAGAGGCCATGATTTCGCAGGGAGGAGAGTTCAGGATGAGTGGTTGCTCCTTAAGGAAGCAATTCTAGAAGCATGTGAGGAGTCCATCCCAACCTGTAGGAAAAGTAGTAAAAGGGCTCAACAACCCCCTTGATTCAACAGGGAACTAATGGACCTCCTATATCTAAAAAGAGACTTATAAAAGATGGAAGATAGGAAACACCACTAAGGAGGAGTATACTGCACTGGTCCATAGCTGCAGGGAGCAAACTAGAAAAGCTAAGGCTGCAACTGAATTCCATCTGGCTACACAAATCAAGGACAATAAAAAGTCCTTCTTCAGATATGTGGGGAGTCTAAAGAAAAACAAGGGCAACATTGGACCCCTGGTTAAACCAGCTGGGACAGCTGACTACTGACACCCAGGAAAAAGCCAATCTGCTTAATGATTACTTTGCATCAGTTTTTCAGCAGCCCAAAGGGACTGCTCTGACTAAGATGATGTGGAATGACCAGGTGAGGATGAATATATGCCCACCATTGGTGTGGATCTTGTTAGGGAGCATCTTGAAAGTCTGAACCCCAGTAAATCCGCTGGTCTATATAGGTTGCACTCAAGAGTGCCAAAGGAACTGGCAGACATCATTGCGCAGCCACTGACAAGGATATTCGAGAACTCGTGGCACCCAGGTGAAGTACTTGAAGATTGGAAAAAGGCCAACGTGGTGCCCATCTTCAAGAAAGGGAGGAAAGAAAACCCAAGAAACTAAAGGCCAATCAGTTTGACCTCAATCCCTGGGAAGATTTTGGAAAAAAATTACCAAAGAAATCATCCTTGACAGGCTAACAGAAAGCAACATTTTGAAAGATAACCAGCAAGGGGTTTGTTGCAGGTAGGTCTTGCTTGAACAATCTCATTTCCTTCTATGACCAGGTGACATATCACCTGGACAAAAGGGAAGAGGTTCATGTCATATATTTGGACTTTAAAAAAGACTTTGACCTGGTGTTCCGTGATGCCCTAATGGAAAAATTGGGCAACTCCGGCCTTGACTACTCCACAGTCCGATGGCTAGGGAACTGGCTCTGACGTTGGATCCAGAGTGTGGTAGTTGACAGAACCGAATCAACATGGCACTCAGTGACTAGTGGCATCCCCAAGACTCTGTTCACGGACCTGTACTCTTTAATGTCTTCATAAACAATCTGGACTCTGGTGTCAGAAGCAGACTGGCCAAGTTCACTGATGACACCAAACTTTGGGGAAGAGTATCTACACTTGAGGATAAACTGGTGATCCAGGCCAATCTCAAGGTGGGCAGATGAAAACCTGATGGCATTCAATATGAAGAAATGCAAGGTGCTTCACCTCAGGAATAAAAACATCACACTTAGAAGCTTGGCAATGTTACATTCACTAGCACAATGACTGAAAGAGACTTGGGGGTCATGATTGACCACAAGATGAATATGAGCCGCCAGTGTGATACCACAGCTGGCAAAACAAACAAAACTCTGGCTTGCATCTACCGATGCATCTCGAGCAAGACCCAGGATGTCATCCTCCCACTGTACTCAGCCTTGGTGAGGCTGCTGCTGGAGTACTGCATCAAATTCTGGGCTCCACACTTTAGAAAGGATGTAG
Organism: Caiman crocodilus; assembly: GCA_030014935.1. Taxonomy (NCBI): domain Eukaryota; kingdom Metazoa; phylum Chordata; order Crocodylia; family Alligatoridae; genus Caiman; species Caiman crocodilus. Next base: position 27,915,555 of record JAGPOW010000797.1, on the reverse strand, counting down.
AGAAGCTTGAAAGAGTCCGGAGGGAAGCTTGAAAGAGTCCGGAGAAGAACCATGCACATCAGAGGGCAAGAGATCAGGCCTTATGAAGACAGGCTATGAGCTATGGGACTCTTCAGCCTGGAGAAGCTCAGGCTCAGGGGTGACTTGGTGGCAGCCTATAAGTACATAAGGGGTATGCATCAGGATCTCGGGGAACATCTGTTCACCAAAGCACCCCAGGGGATGACAAGGTCCAATGGTCACAAACTCCTGCAGGATCATTTTAGGCTGGACATAAGGATTTCTTTACTGTCTGAGCCCCCAAGGCCTGAAACAGACCCTCCCCCTGCCCTGAGGTCATGCAAGCACCTGCTCTGGACACTTTCAAGAAACATTTGGATGCTTATCTTGCGAGGATCCTTTGACTTTAGCTGACTTCCTGCCCCTGGGGCAGGGAGCTGGACCCAATTATCTTATGAGGTCCCTTCTATCCCTAATGTCTGTGAAATCCCTGCTCAGTGCTTATGTACCCTGAGAGTGCATAAAGCTGTCCATTACCAAAAGAGGAGAGCTGTACACCTTCCTTGGTGGAACAGGATTGCTTCCCTGAGGCAAGGTGTGTAGGCTTAGACACTGAGAGAGTCAAATAGGATCTGGGACCTGAATTTAATCCTGGATTTGGTGGCACTGTTTTGGGATTACAGCTCTAACTTGGAGCTCTGGGTTCAATCTTCAAGGCTACTATAAACTTCCACTGTGGTTAAATCACTCCATGTCTCCTTTCCTTTCACCTTTCTACTTCCACTACAAACTTTGTAACAGTGATCACTGTATGTGATGCCTATGTACAGTCCCTAGCATGCAACCTTGACTTCCATGGAGCCCTTTGGAGGCTAGCATAGCGTGGTATGCTGTGAAGAAAATTGTTGCTTGAAAATGACATGGTGACTTCTCACTCTGGTTCTCATCAGGTGGGAAAGTTGCTCAAACCAAAGCCAGCCTTTGCCCTGCTGTCAGAGTGGTATCTCAGCCATGATCTGATGGACAGAGTAAGACTCCTCTGCTTCAAACATCATTACCTGCCACAAAGATCCTAGCAATGCAAGACCTAAGATTCACAGCAGAACAGAATACAGCATAATTTTTCCCTAGGCAGGATAGCTGGGCAGCAATGACAGAAGTACATTAGTCTTCTTGTCAGCATGCTGGACTAAAGATGATATGTAGGGAATGAGTATGAGCAGCACCAACAGGCTGACTGTACAGGGTCAGTTTTTTGGCTCATAATTGTATTTTTAAGACATCTCACCAAGGCCAAGCCTGACAATCTCTCGCCATTGCTTTCACACCATCAGGAGATTTATCACATGCGACAGGAGAGCTCACCAGGCTGAAACTCACCATATACCTGTTGTATGAGCTCCCTTCTGACATGCTTCATCATTATTGTGAATGCTACAGGATGCTTTGCACTTCTGTGGCACCAGTAAGCCAAAGAGTTGAAAGCACCTCATGAATAGCAAGAGGCAAATACAGCATAATCCAGGCACTTATGTTGGGAGAGGTGACTCAGTAAACCTGGGATCTGCTCCTGCCTCTGCCACTGCCCTGCTGCTGTACTGTGAGCACATTACCTCCCCCCGCCAGCCCCCATCTGTGCTTCTCTTTTTCCTCTGTCAGTGTGTCCAGACGAGTGTACACAGTGCTGTAACAAGTGGGGAAGTGAGTGGGGTGACTGCCCTAGGCGCCAAAGCAAAGGGGCACCAACAGGCACTGCCCGGCTTTGGCAGGATGCAGGACAAAGCTGTGAATGGCTCATTTTGGGGGGGGACTCCCGGGCAACCATAGGGAAGGCATGTGCCCCCCAGATCTGTGCACAGGGCGAGGATGGGCTGCACTGCGCACTTTGCCCCATGTGCCAAACTTCATTGCTACAGCACTGAGCACACACATGTGGTTTGCGGAACCTGAAATCTGTTTGTGGCACTGCAAAATGCACCTGGTGAATGTGCAACTGTGTGCCTCTCTGCAAATTTACAGCATCGTGCCAAAATTTGATACCAGGATGCATGAACACTGTGCCCCTGGCAGCTGGGGGGGCACAACGGCTTCCGTAGGCAGTGGTGGTGCTGTTGGTGGCAAGGGGGGATGGGGGGCGGCAACCACCCACAGACACCACCAGCATTGTTGGCAACAGTCAGCAGCAATAGCAGCCTACCTGCAGACCACCAGTGACGGGGGAGGGGGACTGCGAGTGGCAACTGCCTGCAGGTGCCACTGCCAGTGCCCATAGTGCCTTTTCACAGGGGGTGCACTGCCACACTTAGTGCATGCACCCCCTATGCATTGCCAATGGTGGGATGTATATATATAATGATGGTATAAAAAAAATGCTACAAAAACCTGTGTAACACATGTTGCAGCAGTATGCGCTGCCAGAAACAGAGGCTGTCTATCCAGAGCCACACTCTGGCTGGTGGCCAAGCTCTGTGTGGCCAGATCCACACTGCTGCTGCCCCAGCAGGCCTCCAGGACCCCAGGTAAGGCTGCTGGCCCCAGGCTTCCCTACCCTACCTGGGACAATTTGGCATGCTGGAGCACACATGAAGGGGCATGTCCTAGGGCACAAAGCAGCAGTACAGATGTGTGCTGCTGCTTTTTGTGCCCCTGGAAATGCATGCCTCTGCAAGAGGGGATGCACCCTGTTTGATCAGTTTTAATGTTAGCTCTATAGGGCACAGGCATCACTCACCGTGTATGCATCCCTAATCTTGGCATACAGATGAGGCAATAGTATCCTCCCCTGTCTTCGGCCCAATGAACTATGGCTATGTCTCTCCACTCCCGATCTAGGCTGCCTACTGCTGCTGTAGGCACCAGCCGTACATAGTCCTTCAGCTTCTGATTGTCTCCAGCCTCTGCAGATGCTCAGGGTGGAGAGAACCTCATTGTGCTCTGTCCCTAGTTTCCCAGTCACATCCATGGCTGAAGGCTGATTTTCCTTAGCTTAAGACATCTCATAACAGCCTGAGGTAGAGGAAAGGGAGATATCCCAAGAGGGTAGAATTAGTACTGCAAAACCAGTGGTAGAACACAGGGCTTACAACTACAACTGGTAGCTTTAATTACTGCACCACATTATCTTCCTGTGCAACTTTTCATGGACAATGTATTGTAGAGAGAGTTACTATTTGCTGGGATGAAAAGAGAGGTCCAATTCTTGAAGCAGAAGCCATGGGCCAGACAAGCCCAAAGAAAGATGATTAAACTCTGAAACAAACTAACAAGGGGCACTGTGGACTCTCCCTCAAGTTTTCAAACCAAGACAGGATAACGTCCCCCATTTCCACTCAGAGGAAGGATAATCAAGTGTGCAAGGCCCTGGTCTAGCACTTGGGAGAACCAGGTGCCTGTCTTAGTTCAGCCACAACTTTAGCCAAATCATTTACCCAACTCAGTGCCTCAATTCCTCATATGTAAATTGCAGATAATACTTTCCTATCTCAGATGTATGTTGTAAGGATAAAACTATGAGTGACTGTAAAGCTTTGTATACCACCCTGATGAGAGCCATTTAAGTGCTCAGGAAATATTCTGTCTCTAGGATTACATCTGTATCTACTCTTTTAGTTATGGAAACCACTTTTTCAATAGAAATCACCAAATGTAAAATATATATATATAAAACAATGAAATTCCACAGATCAAGAAATCCTATTCCTTACTTGGGTGATTACCAGGAGCTTGACTACAAACCAGTAGCCCTTTATAGAAACCTCTATAACGATGAAGGCAGAAATGTCACCTCTTGGATTCTTTTCTAAGTCCTTATTTTTTCTAATAGGAAGCAAGATGCTTCTACAGCCAACCCATGCTTTGGCAATGTGCACCAACCTGAGGGCACAGCCATATGCGATTGTTTAAGTCCTGAGGAAAGCAAATATTGCCAAAGCACTCGTTGGAATAATCATTCTGCTTCCAAATAATAATTGCTCAGGAATAATGTGAGCAATGGGATGTTCATGACTGTTTATGAAAAAACCTAGAAAAGCAAGTATGAAACAAACATTAACAGGACATGTATTAAAGCCAGTGGATGGGCAAATCTTAGCAAAGTTGGAGTTTAGGGTAAGTTGGCATATGTATTTAATTAAAAATTGTACCCAAAGCTTAGATGAAATCTGGAGCCTTTGAAATTTCCTACCATCCCCTGCTCAAAGCAGAACCATTCCCAACTAGATCATCCCAGCTAAGGCTTTTTCTTAAAAACCTCCTAGGATGGAGAGTCCACAACCTCTTTGGGTAACCTGTTCCAGTGGTTTATTATCCCCCTAGTGAGAGAGTTTTTCCTAATATCTAACCTAAACTTCCCTTGCTGCAACCTGAGACCATTGCTCCTTGTTCTAACATCTACTACCATTAAGAAGAGTCTAGCTCCATCCATCTTCTTTGTAAACACCCTTTAGGTTATTGAAGGATGCTATTAAATACCCTTGCAGTCTGCTTTTCTCTAGGGAATAGGCAATTAGGAATTGGCTGAGGCTGCACACTCCCCATGCTTGGTCACCATGGGGGACTTCAACCTCCTCAACATCTTGTGGGAAGAATACCTGGCCAAATCTGACCAGTCGTGTAGCTTCCTCATTTGCATGGATGAGCTCGACCTGACATAAGAGGTCTATGGGACAACTAGGGGAGAGGCACTGCTGGATTTGGTTCTGGCCAAAGGGGATAATCTGGTGAGCAATCTGAGGATCAAAGGAAGTTTGGTGACAGTGACCATAAACTGGTCACTTTCTCTGTCCAATGCAGAGTGGGCAAATGTAAAAGAGAAATCCTCAACTTTGGGAAGGCTGACTTAGAGAAACTAAGGAGACTGGTTAGCCAGGCACTAAAAGACCATGGCCCCTTAGAAAAGGGAGTCCACAAGGAATGCTTGTTCCTTAAGAATGCAATCCTTGAAGCACAAGGAAAGTCCATGCTGTTCCACAGGAAATGCAGTCAGCAGGCTGGGGAGCCCCTTTAGCTCAATAGAGAACTTTTGGACCTCCTGAAACTAAAAAGCCTACATCAGATGGAAAATAGGACTCATCACCAAGGAAGACTTCACAGCACTAGCTCACACCTGTAGACAGTGGACCAGAAAAGACAAGGCAGAAACCGAACTCAGGCTAACCACGGGAATCAAAGACAACAAAAAGTCCTTCTTCAGAAATGTAGAAAGCTGGAGGAAAAACAAAGGCACCATTGGACCCCTGCTAAATCAATTGGAGTAGCTGACCCATGACACTCAGGAAAAAGCTAATCTTCGAAATAATTACTTTGTGCTGGTCTCCCATCCATCCAAAGGGGTCACCCTATCAGATAGGATGCAAAGCATCCAGATGGTGGGAGATAAGCCTACAATTGATGTGGATCAAGTAAGGGAACACCTCAAGAGGCTTGACATCCACAAGTCTGTGGGCCTAAACAGAATGTACCCGAGAGTCTTGAAGGAGCTGGCAGACATCATAGCATGCCCTGTGGCAAAGATATTTGAGAACTCGTGGTGCTTGGGAGAGGCACCAAAAGACTGAAAAAGAGCCAACATGTTCCAAGTCTTCAAGAAAGGAAGGAAGGAAGACCCAGGGAATTACAGACCAATCAGTCTGACATCCATCCCTGGAAAGATCCTGGAGAAAATTATCAAGGGTTCCATCAGCAGCAGACTAATGGAAGGCAACTGTCTGAGTGCCAGCCAACATGGCTTTGTTGCTGGAAGGTCCTGCCTGACCAACCTCATCTCCTTCTATGACCAGGTGACACACTGCCTGTACAACAGAGACAAGGTTGATGTCATATATCTGGATTTCAAAAAGGCATTTGACTTTGTATCCCATGATGTCCTCATGGCTAAGCTGGAGAACTGTGGCATAAGCTGTCTCATAGTCCGATGGCTGGGGAACTGGCTCTGGGATTGCACCCAAAGAGTATTAGTTGATGGGAGCAAATCAGCCTGGCACATGGTGACCACTAGTGTCCCTCAGGGTTCAGTACTCAGGCCATTACTCTTCAACATCTTCATAAATGATCTGGATTCTGGCATCAGAGCAAAGCATGAGAGCACAGCTGCTAGTCTAAATTTGCGGGAAGGCAGTCACACTGGAAGATAGGCTGGGACTACAGGCTGACCTGGACAGGCTCACAGACCAAAACTTGATGGCATTTAATGTAGAGAAGTGCAGGGTGCTCCACCTTGGGGGGAAAACCTAGCACCATACTTATAGGCTTGGCAGTTCTATGCTCACTAGCACCACAACAGTAACTTGGGGGTTTTGATTGACCACAAGATTAACATGAGCCACCAATATGATGCCGTAGCCAGCCAACCAAACCAAACTCTGGCATGCATCCACTGATGCATGTCAAGCAAAATCAGGGACGTCATCCTCCCACTCTAATCAGCCTTGGTGAGTCTGCAGCTGGAGTACTGCATCCAGTTTTGGGACCCCCACTTCAGGAGGGATGTGGATAAGTTTGAGAGAGTCCAAAGGAGAGGCACATGCATGATCAAAGGCCAAGAGAATAAGCCCTATGAGGAGAGGCTGAAAGACATGGGACTCTTCAGCCAGGAGAAGAGAAGGCTCAGGAGGGACTTGGTGGCAGCCTATAAATATATGAGGGGGATGCACCAGGATCTGGGAGAACAGTTGTTCACCAGGGCTCCCCACGGGATACCTAGGTCTAACAGCCACAAATTTCTGGAAGGCCAATTTAGACTGGACATAAGGAAAACTTCTTTACAGTTCAAGTGTCCAGGGTCTGGAATAGATTCCCCCCAGAGGTGGTGCAAGCACCTACTCTGGACTCATTCAAAAAGCATTTGGATGCCTATCTTGCTGGGATCATTTGACCCCAGCAGACTTCCTGCCTATGGCAGGGGGGGCTGGACACGATCTCATGAGGTCCCTTGCAGCCCCTAATGTCTATGAAATCTATGAAATATACACTAAATAAGGCCAGTTCCCTCAGCCTCTCCTCATAAGTCATGTGCCCCAGCCCCCAAACCATTTTCATTGCCCTCTGCTAGACTTTTCCAATTTGTCCAAGGGACTAGAGCCCACAACTGGGGCTAGATTTTTCAAACACACCCAGCTCCCAACAGGTGCCACCAGATTCTCTAAAGCAGTAGTGTTCAACCCATGGTCCATGGACCCCTGGGGGTCTGCAAACTATGTCTAAGGGGTCAGCAAAAGATGACTACGATCAATCAAAATTATGTGACTACCCACATGTACAATTCAAAGGGTTCCACAACATCATTCAAAATTTCCGAAGGGGTCCAAACCTCCATTCAACAATTTTTAGGGGTCCACAAATGACAAAATGTTAAAAACCACTGTTCTCTAAAGGTTCAATATTCCCCCTGGCAATTGAGCTCCATTTTGTGAGCACTGAGCTCTGCTGGAAAAGAGTTTTAAGCATTTGTTTTTCATGGGCTGCTCCTACAGTTCTCATAGAATGGTAGCTGCAAGAGCCCAGTGCCTAAAATCTTCCTAACAGGCTTTACCATTCTGTAAATGAGATTCCCCATTTCCACTCAGTAGTCTCTAATCCTTTCCATTCACCGCACAAGACACAGGTCCCCAGCAGACCCTGGATCCTTACTCTCTTCTGTTGTCTTTTTGGGAAGAAGGTACCAGGCCTAAACCCAGTCATATCCCTGGCTCACTGAGAGGTTTGCAGGGCTGGGCTGAGGTTTGGGTAGGTAACTGTCATAAAATCAAACAAAGTAAAATGGAGTATAGCTATTTCTTATAGGGAAAATGGCCGAGCTCAAATCAACATGCGACAACAACTACACCCCGCC
>JAGPOW010000797.1:27861426-27891031 GCA_030014935.1 Caiman crocodilus | reverse complement strand
CACCGTCTGTTCCAAGTGGAGCAGCAGCAGCAGCTGCAACTTTAATTGTAAGTACAAATCTGTATGCTGTTTGCTTTCCACATATCAGCCACCAACCAGCTGCTTTCAGTGTGAATAATGTATGCTCAATTAAGGAAAACAATACTAAGGAACAACATGGAGCATGGTATGTGCATCTCCCCTCCAACAGGCAGCACCTACTCTGAAAACAAAATGCCTGCTGTCCCTGAACACAGGTAGAGTTCTTAAAAATGGAAAGTCATTGCAGTTACAACGAAATATCCTGCACAGCACTTCCAAAAACAGCTTCTACTTCTCACTGAAAAGAGTCTACATTCCTTCACAACTGATGCAGGGAGGGGGCAAACATCTTATACAACCATAACACAAATTCATTTCTATTATGCATGAACTTATATTACAGCAGCACTTAGGGACCCTGGATAAGACTTAGTCTCTTGTGCATGGAGTTGTATAGACCCAGAATAAGGCCATCACTGCATAGGTACAACAAGCAGTTTCTGCACCCAGGGTAAAAGTGGTGGCAGATGCTGGTTTTATATCCCCTCAAAATAGGCAGCTGGGGTTTGTGCCCCTGTAGCCATGTTACTGCATTTCTGTGCCACCACATACTGGGCAAGGGAGCACTGCCAGGGAGATATGTTCTGCTTATCTGCTCCCACACCACACACACCAAGTAACAAATCCCAAATATACACATGGTGCGCTCTAAGGGCAAGCACAATGCTGCTCTCAGGCTCCAGTATGTTATTGATCCACTCCTAGTGCTACTTGAAGAGCAGCTATATTACATGACTATGGTTATTGAGCAGTTGGTGCATGCTGACTGGGATTGAGCGGGTAAAGTCATGTTTTCAGGGAGCTCCCAAGCATAGTTGGAAGACTGTGGTTACCTGCCCTGAAGTTTGTTTGGCAACCATTGATCCTTCCAGAGCATAGCATATACATGAGAGGTCATCCAGACTTCAATCCATATGCCTAGACAGGAGCTCTGAAGGAGGCTTCCCAGACCTTCATCCCCCCTTTAGGTCACTGAGACAGAATCCTAAGGCCAGACTGAGTCCAGGCATTTGGCACCACCATGGTTGTCTTTGTATAAGCATCGGGGAATTGAACCCTGGTCTCTTGCATGGCACACAAGGAATCTACCACTGAACCACAGGGGACTCCCTGCTCTGAAGTGCTTGTTATCTAAGACAAGACAAAGGGTGGGAGAAAGAGCTATCACGTTCTTCGTATGGCAATTGCTTCATGGAAGGAATTGGGTTTCATCTGTGTTTGCGCAGCACTCACTACTATGCAGTAGGGTCCCTACAGTCCTGGGTTGCAGACACTTTGCTTCCATTTTTCTCCATTACACTGGTGAGGGAGGCAGAAGCATGAGGTTAGGGGCCGTGGGTTAACTGGGAGAAAGTTGAAGCAACATTCACACGTGCAGATTGTGTATCTTATGCAGAAAGAGCAGAAAGCAACACATGGAACCAGCCATGTTCAGCTACCTGCCTTCACAGTGCATCTGGGACAGACATGCAGGCAGCCAAACCCTCTGCCATACTGAGGTCTCACACAAAGCTCATGAAAGACAGTGCTCCCCTGGACTTCAGCAGACTTTGGATCAGGTACCTGCCATGCAGTTGGTTGTATACTATTAAAAATTGCCACCCAGAAACAGCTACGTTTCACTGATAAGTCAGATGATACAGATGATACTTGCAAAGTTTCATAGTTTCTAGAGTCGGAAAGGACCTGAACAGATCATCAAGTCTGACCCCTGCCCTGGGCAGGAATGAGTACTGGGATCATAATACATAATTACATGCCAGATATCTATCCAACCTCCTCTTGAAGACCCCCAAGGTAGGGGAGAGCACCACCTGCCTTGGGAGCCCGTTCCAGAGCCTAAACATAAAGTAATGCCTCCTGATATCAAGCCCGAATCTGCACTCAATCAATTTGTGACTGTTATTCCTTGTTATCCCTGGTGGTGCCTGGGGGAGCAGAGCCTCACCTATTTTCCGCTGGTCCCTCCTGTTGAGTTTATAGACGGCCAACTACCAGATCCCCTCTCTGTCTTCTCTTGTGAAGGCTGAATAGATTCAGGCCCTTTACCTTATCTTCATAGGGCCTGGCCTGCTGCCCCCTGACCATGCGAGTGGTCCTCCTCTGGACTGTCTCAAGGTTAGCCACATCCTTGTTTGCCAGATGGGCAGGTGTCACATCCTCACAGGGCCTCTGTGAGCAAACTGAGGGGCTAGGAGTACTATTTTCACTTCTGCAGGTGATGATGTGATGAGAGGTAATACTCAAGGTACTGAAAGTCAATCCTCCACACCTCCCTTTTCCCCACAACTCTCCCTGGTGAAGGTTCGAGCTGACACGGTAATGAGTTTAAAGCAGGATATGCTTCCAATGAATGAATGAGACATCTAATGAATATTCAAAATTGGCGAAGCAGATCGCTTTCAGCTAAATTTGATCACAATAAGGGATAAATTAAGCTGCAGGAGGAATACATTAGAAATGAAGATTAAAAGAACGCACTGTACAAAGTCAGAAAAGTAGGTTTAGCCAAAATCTGACAGTGTACACAAACAGACTAAAATAAAGTTCCTTTCACCACAGCGATAATGAGGAGAATTGGATCAAGGCTCTCAGTGAGTTCCTATGGAAACACATTTTTTTTTATTTAAAAATAAAGGGCAGAGGGGGGGGGATTGCCTGGGAGATAAAAGATACTCAGAGGTCTAAGAATAGAGGGTTATGCTCAGAAAGGGTTATATTTAACAAGACAAATAACCTTGTGTCAAGGGAAAGTCCAAGCTGGAAAGCAGGAATCATCAAACAGTTGCCCAGGCAAAAAAATCACTGCTCCGTGACTGAAGTGCAGTGCAGGCTTGACATCTTATGGGGTGCAAAGCCAGATCCTAGGTGGCATCCAGATGAGTGGTATGTGATGCTTGCAGATCTGCACAAGCAGGCATTCCCCATGCTGCTACCTTGTAGTGTAGTGTGTGAAATCCCAGGGTCAAAAAAATCCATGCCCAAAAAAAGCAGGGCAGCGCATGTGGCAGCAGCACTCACCACCCAAAATCGGAACCTGGCTGGCTGAAGTCTAGCCAGCCAGAGGCCCCCAGATAAGGCTGCTGGGGCCAACACAGTTGCCGGCCTCAGCCTCTCCTACCCTATCCGGGATAACCTACCATGTGCCCGAGCATGCATGGCACCAGCGTTCCCTGGCGACAAGCAGCAGCAACATAAGGTGTGCCACTGCTGCTTGTCCCCAAGGAAACAATCATCTGCTGTCATGTGGACATGCATCTGGAGGTTAAGTGCATAGCTGGGCAAGTAGCCTCTCAAACCTTGTCAGGAAATCCTTCTGAGTGATGGCAATACCTCCCCTTCCCAGAGCAGCTCGCTGTGAAGATCTCAAAACACTTTGCAAATGACTCAGGAGTTGAGATAGGATCTTGAGCTGCTTTCATCCCCAGGGATAACTTAAGCTTCACATCAGCGAACCACATAAACATTTTTAGATAGAGCAACAGATAGGCTAACTTACAAGAGAGTGAAGCAGTTGAAGAACCCAGGGGTCCTGGCTTATGGACTCATCTGCTAAGCACTAAACCACAGGGCAGCATGCCAACCATATGCTAGGTGAAGGGAATCAAGCCCTTGTGACCTCAGCAGCTAGAAGATCTAGGTGTTTTTAGGGTGCAGCTGTCTCTTTTACATAGGCAAGAGAAACAGGAGTCCTGAGTTTCAGTCCTAGCTGCAGCCCAGATTCACTGGGAAGCCTTGGGCAAACCACTAGGCTCTCCTGTCTTTAAAGAGTTTAGATGTGAGGGCATGGTTTCTCTAGCAGAGTGGTGCTGTCAAGGGGAGTCAGATGTATTTGTAGCATGTGAAGAATGAAGCAAATATTACTGGTCCAGGACAGTGTCAGGCTTTTCCTAGGACTGCTGGACTCCTACATCCCAAAGAGGCAAAGTGTGGAGGTTCATGCTGTGCTAACCCCCAAATGCTTCCTCACTTCATGAAGTCTCCAGGCCTTCAGGATCTGTAACACCAGGCTGGTGACCTCCCAGGAACAGGGTGCCAAAGGTTACGGTGCATGTTGCTCTAGTTTTGGTAGATCCAGCAAGGGCAGAGGCAGAACACCTGCAGAGAAAGGTTTTGCATGGACGAGCAGTTCTCTAAGTTGAGAGAGAGATCTCAGTGGGGACTTTGGTCTGTTCTTATTTTTTCTAGACAAGCCCCAGCTACAAAGCCACTCAAAGATCACAGCGAGACAATGGTAATATTCAAGCCCTGACCACAGTTGCAGACCCTGTTCATCAGTGGAACAAATGGACAAGGGAGCTAGGGTCTAAGCAAGTAAGACAGGCAAAGGATGGGAGAGAGTAAGCATGGTTACAATGCAACTTGGATGAAGAGCTGAAACAGAGTGCCAGAGGGCCAGACTTTCATAGGAACTCCAGCTCAAAAGGAGAACTGGGATTTCCTGTGCTGCTCAGCATGTTGGGAGCACACTGGGTCCTGAACTCTTTGCAAACCATTGCTATGAAAATTACAGTGAACATGGATGAGCGTTGGAAAAATCAGACTCAGCATGAGTAACCCAAGGTCACTCAGAGAGTTTATGTGGAACAGGTGGAAAGTGAACACCACCCAATCGCAACCATTGCTTTAATCACACAGCTTTCCTCTCTCAACCTTTGCCTCCATAAAGGGGTGCCAGATTTTTCATAAGCAGATAAATGTCCCAAACTGACCCACTTTCCCTTTGGTTTATGTAAAAAACCTACAGGTCACTGGAAACATCCTTTCTAATCCAGCCCATCTCTCTGCCCAAAGAAGAGGAATAAACAGGGGAGGGCTAAGGGCAGTTGGGTGAGCGTGGGGAAGAGAAAGAACGTGCTAGCACTGCCCCAGGTGACAAAGAACAGTGCTCAGAGCATGTCTGCTGGTCCTCTCCTCCCTGCTTTCAAACTAAGCGACTCCCAGCAAGCAGACACTGAAGGGAAGAACAGCAAAACTCCAGCTAGCCGCCTACTCCTCAAGTGTGTTGATGCCAAGGACACGTGGGCTGGATCCCCAGCGCAGAAAATGCCAAGGGAGAAGCTGTATGCAGTTTAATGTTCAGAGTCAAATCACCACACCGTCAGCACTGGATCCAAGAGTCTGAGCTGCCAGGCTTTCCTCTAAGGCCACCACCCTATGCCTTTTTTGGTTAGACAAGGAGCTAGCGATGCCAATCATTGCCTCCCCACTGCACCCTGCCCCACAGGTTGGAATTCCCAGTTACCTCATAGGATCTCTCTGCCCCCTAAAATATGGGACCAAGAGGAGGAAGTTGCAACCTGAGAGGTGCCCACACTGCGGGAGAGGGGAAGGAAGGGGGAGAGCAGATGAAGAAGGAAGGGGTCAAAAGAAAGAGAGGCTTCTGGTGTCAGTGGGTGAGGGAGGAAATAGTCCAGTCCAGTCACAGCTGATCTATTTGAGACTGGCTTTGCCCCTTCAGGCTTGAAGAGGAATAAGGAGGGGACAGGACAAGGGCCAGCCTTTCTCACAGGAAAGACGAGGGCAGTGACAACTGATAGCATATTGATAGCTGAGCAGTGTGTTCATAATTCAGCTGCTATACAGTGAAGCAAGCACTGTATTTGTAAAAAGGCAGGGGACTGGGTTTGCAGGCTGAAGGGACCATTTCCAAATGCCTTCTGAAAGTAGGGCAAGGCTCAGAGCAGAGCAGAGCTCCATTGTGCCTCAGTAGCATGGAGTATGGCTCTACCGGCCCAGCCTTGGAGATGGTTCTGTCTGCTCCACTGCACCCTGGAGTCATCAGGGTCATCAGCTTTCTGCCCTGACCTCCCAGCACCTGCAGAGACATCATGCACCCATTTGCGCGGGTATCCAGCCCAGTGATGCTGAGTAAAGTCTGGGCAAGATGGAACAACTTCTACTTCTTGCTGTCCTGGTAGAGATTAGGCCCCCAGGCCCCCCTGGAAAAGGTGCTGCATGGGAGTCTCATCCACTGTCTGCCCTGGACACCCTAAGCACTCTACCAGGTCTCCAGCCATGCAGTGCCCAGTAAATGAGGCCAGGGCCTTGTGTAGCAAGTTCAGTGACCACATCACCCTTGCCCCACCCCAGTTCTAGGGTACGTGCCTCTTCTTACTCACCTGCCATGCCTTGATATACTTTAATTGATCAGATGGGAGGCTACCTAATGGGTCCTAGAGCAAGCTGCCATTTCTCTGACAGTCAACAGGTTCCTCCCAGACTCTGCCAATCTCAACCCTGTCTTCATGCTAAGTGGGCCCTGTCAGTCCATTTATGTCCCCCAGGGCACCTGTAGCCTTAAGAGCTATTCCTGACCTCTAACCTCCCCTACTGCCATGCAAGCTCCATGCCTTGCAGATGCTCCCAATCATCACTTAGGTGGCAGTCTGCCCCCAAATCACCAGGCCACTTCAGGACTTAATTCCCTTGTTGGGGCCTCGGCCTTCCTGGCCTCCTTCTCCCTGCTTTAGCTGGTCCCTTTAGCCTAGATCCATTGCATTGGGCCTGGCTTCTTGAATGTAAGTCCTACTCTTGCCCTTCTTGGTGCTGGGCTCTTGGCCCCGTCTCGTCCTTATAGGACTCTTGGTCCATGACCCTGTCTCTGGTGTCCTTGAGCAGCCTGGCACTGTCTTTGCCCCTCTCAGGTGTTGGGCCTCTGGCCCCGTCTGCATCCTTCTTGGGGGATGCCCATCAGTGCCTTGAGCCTGGCTGCTGGCAGGGCTCAAAATCACTCATGTGCCCTTTGGGCACTACTGAGATCTCCACCTCCCCTTTGGTCTCCATCCTGAACCACCAGTATAAACTGCAACAAAGGAATAAGCCCACTGCCAAGCCTGCCGGCTGTATCACCACATAAACCCACATGAGATCTAAACATAAATAGTCACTAACTGTCTGTGCAGCAAGTCTTCCCCTCATTCTGGGTTGCATTCTTCTGTACCATCAGCATCTTATTGGCAGATCTAGGGCAGCTCCAGAGTCATCCAGGCATCCCCCTGCAGTCTTCCTGTCCAGAAGATCTTCCCCCTGTGGCACACAGGGCCATACTGCCTCTCTGGCTCAGACTCTGGGCTTATAAACTGCCTAAGCCTTGCCCCTTCCCAGCACGGGGCACCCAGCCTCCTGCAGGGATTCCTCCTTCGAGTGTGATGGCTGGCTGCCATGGCAGCTTATGGCTGCTGCTCTAGAAGCCCCTTGCTGTCCACACTGGTCTCTGGTCTCCTGTCCTATTGCAGAGCAGCTAACTGCAGGTCCCTTCTAGCCCTAATGTCTATGAAATCTACGAGATCTATGAAATCCCAGGCAGAGTTCCTCGTGACTGGCTGCAGGTACGTCCCTTCACTCTAATGGCCATCTCCCTGTCTGTCTAGGAAGCAGTGTTGCTTTGCTGCCTTGCAGCTTCCCCCCTTCAGTTATCTGGGCTCTATCTGCTACAGCTTCTCTCCCTGAAGTAGCAGGAGTCCCAGGCTCCCTGTTACACTTTGCCACCCAGATAAAGGGCTACTGTCCATGTGGCTAATCTGAGGGGGCTTGGGCCAAGGTGGGACTTGGGCCAAGGCCTGATCTCTCTGTGACTCACGCTTTCCATCTACAGAATGGGGAGAGAAAGGTGTAGACCACAAAGTATGGCTCCAGTTCTAAGGTGCACTGACTAGCTCAACCCTCCTCTCTGGCTCCAAAGCATTGGAAACACTATTCCCAACCTGCACAGAGCTTCTAAGAGATGACACAATAGGTGACAGATGTACAGTGGCGGCTGCAAAATGCATTCCATGAGCCAGCCTAGACAACCAAGCAGGACTGTTTTAGCTGTATTGATGAATTCATAAGAAAGGAACCTTGACGCAGGTCCAGCTATGCACACGCTAGAGGTAAAACCAATATAACTCTCTCAGTAAAACAGATCGTTTCCCTAACCACCATAGTGATGCTGCTGCAAAACTGTGTAGCCCAAGCCAATAAAGGGTACCTTGGGGAAGCACAGGCACAGAAAAGTCAAGGTCAGTGGCAGGGTTGGGATCAGAATCCAGATCTCCTCAGCTTCTTCCAACTCCAAATGTGCCCTGCACCATAATGCCTCTGATGGAGAATGGCCTCCCAGAAGCCTAGCGAGCTTGCAAAAGGAGAAAATTAGAGACCTGTCTATCAGACTGACATGAACAAGTCTATTAGCAGCCCTTGCCAGGTGAGAGGAAAGTATTAACACATGGATAACAGAGGAAAAGAGGCAGCTTGTCTGGGCCTCTGTTGTGACTGCGCAGACAGGTGAAACCAATGAAGTTATAAATAAATCCCCCACATGCTTAATTTTTTTCTATCAATAGTTCTGCAAAGTATTTGACAGGTTCAGAAATTCTGTGCAGGCTCCTGGCAACTACAGCCAGGTGGGGAAGGAGATCACAGAAGTGGGTAGCAGGGCTTCTCAGAGAAAGCAGAAAGGAAATTAAAACAGCAAACTGCTGGTGGATTGAAGGGGAGATGAACCAGGGGCCTGGTATGCCTAATGCAGATCAAGTCCTGGCAACGATGGAAATCTAGCTATCTCCAGCCCCTAGGCATCTTTTTCCTGGCTTTGATCAGTTATTGTAGAAGCGGTACAATAACAGCCTTCTATAGCCTGGTCTAAGGGAGACAGCACTGACTGGGAGACCCTGGCTCTGATCCAGGCAAATCAGCTTCCCCCATGCTGTTTCCCTTCCGTAAACTGTTCAAAACAGACACTTTCTCTTACCCAGGTATATGCAACTCACCTGGCACAATCCCTGGGGTATCCAAGAACCACTGTTATGTGAACAGAAAATGGAAGGGATTCACATGTTAAATAAACTGTGTGCCCCAAAATTGTGACCACTCCACCTGGCCTTGGAAAAAGCAGCTTGTTTTCAAGTTTTATGGGATGACTTGTGTGGCCCAATTTATCTAAGGGAAGCAGTAAAACCTGGGTGTAAGAACTGAAGCTGCTAACATAGAAATGGTGGCATCTTCAACTGCCCTACACAAGCAGGATCATGGATAAAACTTGGGCTGTGATGAAAATGGGCAGATTCCAATGGCACCGGGAAAGAGAAAAAAAAGCTACTGAATAAGACAGTGCCCCTGCAGCCTCATATCTCCCCCATAGCACCAGCCAGCACCTCCACACAATGTACTACATTACTATTCCACATTAGGCACCTAGGCTCCAGTCTGTTAGAGCCTATGCACACATGCATGTTTGATGGTCAGTGGGAAGATGCATGTGCCTCAGGTTACTCCCAGGCTTTAGTGACTGGGTGGAGTGGCAGGTTCTACGGATGCTTGGAATAGCTGGACTAAACCTGTGAAAGACTGTAACGCTCCACCCTTCACTTTGGAGGCTCTATTTATGACTCTTCTGTGTCCATCATAATGCAGAACATGTTTCAAGCACAAACATGGTCAAAGGGCTGAATTCTCCTCTTTCCCTACCTCACCATCACCAAGACTGTCCACTGTGTCAGATTTGAGGGCATGGAGCTGTACCATGGCCTGCCTGGATTTGAACTCCCTCCCATACTACCTACCAGTAATGGCAGAATGTGGGTCATTCAACAAATGGGTTGGTGGAAGGGGCTGACAGTCATACAGACTGACAGCTTTCAAAATCTGGGCACCTTGTTCTTGACTGTTGGCAGAATATATTGATCTTGTGAAAGCAAGGGGATTATTTGAGAAAATAAGAGCATCTAGCTCCTTTTTAGTTGAACAAGGTTATGTATGTCCATCGTGCTTTGGCAAATAGTAGAAATGTTGTTTGTTCAGGGATGCCCTATGACTAGGGTTGTTGTGGGAGGGCATTCTTATGGACATTTTTGGACAAACGTTTATTATGTGGTTGCCTGCAGTCACACTGAATTGCTCTCAGTGAGCTGGCAGGTCACTTCAAGCTCTATGACTCCTTTTACATATATACAGGCACAGAGTGTATGTAGGTACTTGCATGAATACACTAATTTCCTGATCTGGATTTACTGTGCATCAATCTATGTCGTGGGTGTTGAATTATTTTAAAATCACTGCCTAGGTTAACATTTTTGGTGACTAAAGTTGTTAAATGAATATCTAAAAAAAACCCCCCAAAAACAAAACCTTGGAACCGTAGCCAGAGCAAGCAACGCTGAAAAATTAGCACCAAGCCAACCCCAGGGAGCTACGCTAATCAACAGAAGGGGTGGGTGGTTTTGTTGTTTTAGAATCAGATGCCAGCAGTCCCCTTCAATTATGTGCTCTATTGCTTGAAACAGTGACTGGGTGATGAACATGGACGTGCATTATGACCGGGGGGGCTTTAAAGGGACCTAAAGAAGCTAGGTTCCCAAATCTCAGTGAATGAAATTTAATGGTAGCTCCATTAAAAAACCCAGCTTAAAATTGATCAGGAATAGGTAATGCTTCGCTCTACAGTTAAATTATGTGGGTATGACAGATGCAAGCTCCCAACCAAAACCATATACCTACCTCTCTATTTGCATATGGGCATCATTCTCAGCTCAGAACACAGCCTAACTATGCAAATGCACTATCAATTCTACGTATGTCGATATGGACTTGCATGCATACTGCACAGACATCAAAATGCTTTATAAATGCACCTCTAGGAATGTCTTCCACTACCTGTGAGGTAATGTAGATATTGGGGTAAATTCCATGAGAAAATGCCAACATGCATGCATTCACAGATGTGTTCACAAGGGATGGTGTAGAAAGTCAAGTTTTATTTAACGATGCTGTTTGGAATGTACTAACATAACATTACAGCATGGGAACCACAAATTAAGCCCCGTGCTCTCCCTGAGTGCTGCTCCGATACCCTTTCCTTGCTTGAACTGCTGTTCTGCTTTTAGCTCCCTGCCCTACCTGCTGCTACGCTGCCAGTTCCCTCCCTAGTTTGCTATGTGCCACACCCACAGGCTGCCCCGTGCCACTTGTGGCACATGTGGTACAAGCTGGCCAATCCTATGTCACAGTACATATATAGATATGCTGGGATGTGCTCATTTTTCATTGCATTAACCAAGCAAGCCATCAGCTGCTGCGAACCAGAGTGGCTCTACTTAAGTAAGTGGCGTTACATTGAGGTAAACCAGCCATGGGTCTGTCCCATACAATGTGACCCCAGAATAACTCTGTTGACTCAAAGACAGTTCCTTTTGCTGTATTGTATCAATGCCACTGAAAGCAAAGCATGGCTCTGGGACTTGTGTGATGGTGTCCATGCCCATTGATGAAGTTTTGTTCTCACTTGCATTGGTGCGAAGTCTCATTGAGGTTCAAATCTTGGAGCCAACAAATGAGGATATGAAGTTCCATCAGCTTCAGTGGGATTAGGATTTAGAATCTGACTTTGCAGTCCTTGTCCAGAATCTGGAATAGTCCATATTTACTCCAGTGTAACAGTGAGTGAAGGTTACTGTCCTGTTGGACTTGCATGAATGTAGGTAGATAAGTACTGGACAATTGTCTTTGTGACAGTGTGTAGAGGCCAGCCATGAAAATGTGATACCTGGCATCCTGGTGCATTCTTCCATAAAGCAACACATAGGACTATGCATTAACATGGAAACAGAAGTCACAGTGGAGCAGTCTGTATTTCTAAACTTGGGCACGCAGCTTGGGTCTGTCTGCGCATTAGGCATGGAGATATGCTGATGGAACCTGGATGAAACACAGTTACTTGAGGAGCACAAGTGGATTTCTAAGCACAACTTTCCAATCTTCTTCCTCATTGGGTCTCCAGTTCAACCTTTCTATATGCTTTGCTCTCAGTATTTTGCACAGGTCACTGCTTCTGGCATTGGTGTTGCCAAATCTTGTGGGGTGCATTGTGGTGCTACAGGGCATCTCAAGGGATGATCCATAGTTTGCTTCTCCTGACAAAGTCATTGGTCAGTTGTGTAGAGACCGCATGAGTTCATGAGAAAGTTGCGCCTGTCGAGGACTACTCTCAGTCTGGTCAGGCTCTGCCATGTGTGCCATTTGTAATTGGAGCCAGGGTGCATGATAGATACCTCCTTGCAGTGCATCTTGGGCAACTTCTGAAGGGTCATCTTCTAGAAGGCCAAATCTATCAACCACTCCAAACACCAATAACAACTTGCCAATGCCAGAGTAGGACTGCTGAATCTATCTTCATTATGACTTACTTTCCTTTCTTTTTCATGTCCTTGTGACAAGGTATTTAGCAGAATTTGCAGTCATTGGAATCTGCCAGGCTGTCACGAGCACTTCTGCTTTGGCCTCTGTGACTGACTGGGGAACCATGAACCCTTGTGCACTCACACATGTTGATCACGCAAGTATTTTGCCCAGATTTCAGGCTAGTCTGAGAGAAACTAACACAGTGGAAATGCCTCCAGACATTGCTCTCAGGCTCAGCTCCACTCTTGCCAACGCCTCTAAGAATCTGGAATAACTTCACTGATTCCAACAGCTCACAATTTGCCCTTTGGTTTTCAGTCAGTGCTTAGGAGAGCTGTGCAAAGTCCTCTATGCCCTCTGTAGCTTCACAGCACTTCCCCCAAGAGATCTGAGTGCATTTTTGAAAAACACTGCTGCACCATAAATATTTATTATTCTGCTCTTTATTTTAAGTGCAGGTTGAAAAAACAAAGGTGTCAATAATGCCTTTTCAGGAGTTCTCTGCAGTTAGGGAAAGGAGACAAGATCAAAGTGATTTAATGGACAAATCTGTAGTAAGAGAGCCCTTTATTTTAGTCCAGCCCCTCTGGGCTGAATTTCCATTTATTTGTGCTTAGTAGTTTTCTTCAGCCTTAGAGGTGTTGATTGAGCCATGCTTAGAGGGGGCTTAGCTTTCTGGAGAGGTCCTCCCTCTTTTTTATCTTCCTGGGGTTTTTGCACTGTTCTAACCCAGTGGGGGGCCCACCTTTTTGGCAGGCATGCCACAAATTAGCACCATGCCTTCCTTAAGTGCTGCTTTGATCCCTGTCCTCTGCCCAATCTCCTGCTGTTTTCTGCTTCCTGCGCTATCTTCCACTGTATATCTGTCCCCTCCCTGATGCTGCACACACAGGCTGCCTGTTCCTCTTGTGGAACTTGTGCTGCAAGTTGGCCACCCCTGTTCTAAGTTTCTCTTCTCTCTTGGATTTAGCATTTCCTCCCACTGATCCATGCTGATGAAACAGCCATTAGAGACTCAGACAACAATAATGACTGGGCCCAGCATAGGGTTTTTGGGACACTACTGCTCCTTATGCCCTGAGAGAGCTGGTTGGGTCTCATTCTTAAAGCGTAATTTATTTATTCACCCATTCTTTGAAGTTGACACTGGAGCAAATCTGTCATTGCCCAGGGGACTTGGCCCTTATTTAAGTCAAGTAACTTAGGGGACTGCTCTCAGCCCTCCTTCCTCATGATGACCAACACATCACTCTGCAAGGAGGGCCACTGGTGAAGACTCAGTGTAAACCCCCAGGTCTGCATTGACTGGGGGCAATATCAGAGCAGGTGCTTACAGAGTGCAAGCAGGATGGCAGAATGGCAGATGCAGGACCTAGGCCAGGAACCTATGGGATGTTTATATACAGCCCAAATGTTGAATTCATAGGTTGGCAAAATAGCAAGGCTGACCCTGGGAATCCCTGCAGCGCTTGTGGCTCTATCATTACCAGCCAGCAGGGGCTAAGAGCCAAAAAGGATGATTATGATCCTCCAATCTCACTTCCTGCATAAGACAGGAAAGATCTTCCTCTGGCAAGATTAAACTTCCTTGAGCCTAATCACTTGTGACTGGTAGGTCCCCTGCTTGACTCAGCTTGCTCCCCAACTTTCTGCAATGGCCTGGGTCTGTAACACAGGTGTTAAACTCCTCTGGCCCCATAGGCTGAATGAATGGCAGATGACTGTCCCCTGGGCCAGACTGGGCCCATGGACCTCCTTGCCCCTTCCCGACTCATGCCGATCCAGTGTATGCAGCCCTCGCCATGGTTGGCAATCCATGCTGCACGTGGCACGTGCCATGGAGAAGCCAAGGGAGGAAGGGGCGCCACTTGCAGGACAGGCCCTGGGCCAGTCAGAGTGGGTGCTATGCATAGGGCATGCCCTGAGCCCTGTGCATGGGGCTGCTCTGGCACACACTGCATGCAGCATATGAATCAACTCAAGTCAGGGGCAGAACGGTGGCCAGATAATGGGGCTCTGTGAGGCAGATCTGGGCCATGGAGCCCATCTTTGACATCCCTAGTCTACAAAGATGCCTTGCCTATCCAACATCAGCTCTCCCTCTTAGTTCACTCAAGAAGTCTTGTGGGTATAAAGGACATCACCAAAATTGTCCACTCACCCACATATTGGAGGACACTTTCAAGGTCAGCCAGCAATAGGGCACTGTATGATGAAGAGCACCAGATGGGGAGCCTGTCCTAACCCTACTGCTGATTGGCTCTGTGCCCTCAGTTAAAGAGCATGAGGAAACATGGCTCCCCTTCCTCTGCTGAAGGCAAAGAGAATATTCCCCTCCCCCCGCACTGGGGCAACAATCCCCCATCTTGTTTCACTGCTTGGGCACGTCTCTCTTGGCCTTCAAGATCCACCTACTCCACAAGGGCTTTCTAAGGGCAATACACGCTCCTGGATTTCAAACCAATTTGCAATGCAGGCAGTCCTTGACTTACATGTTTCACACTTGCAACATTTATAAATTGACACCCTGTTTCAACTTTGATGTCAGTTTTGACTTTACAATGCTTGATCTGGATGTGATGCCATGACAGCAAACAAGTTGCTATGTCACCCATCTCCCTGGAGAACATCTGTCCAAACTTCCTTGGACACTTTCTTTAAGAAAGCAAACAAGACTCCAGAAAAACCTGCAGCCAAGAATCCTGGGAAGAATTCAGGCAAGAACCCTTCAAAAAGTCCAGCAAAGTTATCTCAAAGAAGTCCTTCCAAATCAATATGATTGCTATTTACAATATAAATACATTAATGTAGGTATATTACTCATCTATAATTGATTAAGTACAAAATTATGGGTTATTTTTGGTGAAAATAGGGTATTGGGCCTTGCTTCAGGAACCAATCCCTCATTTATAACATTGTTTCCTGTGGGAAAATTGTTCCAAGTTACAACGTTTTGACTTAAGATGCTGTTTTCAGGAACCAGTTGTATCATAAGTCTGAGGACTGCCTGTACAAGGTAGTGGTGAGGGACATTGGGCAGTACTAGATGGAGCTGCAGCCATTCTGTAGCACTCTTCAGTATTCAAATTCCCCCTGATGGAGGAGGGAACCATCTTGCTTTTCTTCCCCCTGTTTTTTACTCTCAGGGGAAGTCAAAGGGCTTTATGTGCAAATTAATCTGACAATAGATGTAAATGTCTTAAGTCTCCCACTTTGCCTATAGAAGGAGCCAAAGAGTTTTCTTAAATATTGCACATATTTGATTTCTGTGCGGTGGTGCTCATTCAGCTTTTGGTGTATGACTACTGGCCAGGTAAAAGATAGCAATCTCAGTGGCATCGAAGTCAAGGAGTGACCAGCATGGTGTAGATATTGCTTCCTGGGATTTTCATTTGGCTTGCATTTCCAAGTATTGTGGGTAGGATGAGAGGGCCATTTTGGTAGCTTTTTAATGCACTTGGGCTCCTGCTATTTACCACAAAATGGAGCCACCCTCCTTTTGCATGCAAAAAGATGGCACATGTGCTGGTACTCCTGGTATACCACGCTTCACTGCTTCCTCATTAGGATGGGGCATACCAGGGAACTGCTTACAGTATCCTGCAATCTGTCTGCCACTCTTTCACAATACAGGGGAGTGTGACTATAGGCACATTGACTACCTTGGAACTGAACAGAGCAGTCCCAACAACCATCTTTTCCCCCTCCCCCACCACATCTACTACACCACATTTCCTATTATTCCTTAAAGTCGTTGGTCATCTGCAGAGTTGCAGTGACATGCAGTTTCTGATTTCCCCATTTCCTGATTAGTGACAGCCATTAAAATGAGTGCTACATTAATAAATGCTAGGCTGCAATTCACCCTCCAGTTCTGTCACTCATCACAATTCTGACTCAGACTGACATCTGCTTCTTGTAGGTCTTCAAAGCTTTCCTCCTTCTTAGCCTCAAGGGAGGCAATATGACTGAAGCAAGGAAGCACCAAGCTTTTGGAGACCAATGCAGGCCCCTCCCAGAGGACATGGCCAATATCAATATTTTCCTTTGGCATAGCCACTCAAAAACTGGGTATTTAGGCTATCTCTGTACTTCTCTGTCACAGAAAGGGCTCTCTCACTTCCTTCCCTTTCATGCTGGAGTACTGGGTTCATCGCTCAGTGCACCAAATCTCCAGTCAGAAACAAGGACTTGGGCTGTCTTGAAGGGCAAAATGGACAAAACTCTGGGAGGACTGCTAGGAGGTTTAAGTCAGATGCCTCTTTTGCTAAGAATGAGCCCTTTGCCTATGCTAAATACAGGAAAGAGGTCTTCTAGCTAATGGACAAGATGCATCTGTTGGAAGGAGCATTCATCCTGAAGACAGGGCCCCTTAACCTGAGCTATACTGACAAACTTCAGCAAAGTGACTTTTGCAGGTGGGAACAGGCTTGTGTCCCTTCCCTCAGCTTCCCACGCATCAATCTCTAAGTAAATCAATATAACTGTACACATTCTCAACAAGGCAACTGTATATCACGTGGAGTTAAATCAATACCTTTTCCACTTCTAATATAGCAGGACTTTCCCCACCATCTTACAGTGCACCACTCACTGCAGCATGGACAGAACAAGCATGGCCATGATCATGCTTTATTATTTGCCGTATCACCTAGGAGCTCCAGTCATGGGCCGGAAGCTCCCTGTGTGAGGCACTGTACAAGCACAGGACAAAAGTAACTCCTGCCCGAAGAGTTTTCAATGACATGGAGTCACTGCTGACATCAAGAGCTCTTGCAAACCCAGGTAGGTCACTTCTAGGCTAGTGGCAGCTTGCACAATCCCTACGCATCAGTAGGAGTCAGCAAAGAGTTTTCCGGCTTTGGCCCTCTGAAGCAGATTGCAATCCTTTTATCTTTCCTGGTCACTAGCAAGTCGCACAGAGTGGCCCAGTAGAAGCTATTGGGACTACACTGTGCAAGCCACTGGTCCTGGATAGGATCAGGATGTTTAAAATATGGCCTTTAAATCAGTAAAATTCCTAGGGGAGAGGATCCTTTACATGAGGACTAGCATGGATTATGAATAGTATAGTAATGGAAAGATGGTCTACTGGCTACAGCATTCATCTGGGATTGAGGAGATCTGGCTTCAATACTTCGACTTGCCACAAACTTTGTGTAGGATCTTGGGCATGATATAAAGCCTTTCAGTACCCAAGCCCTCTACCGGAAAAATGGGAATAAAGCCCTCTTCTTGACAAGAGGATAAACACATAGGCATGCACTCAGACACTACAGCAATGATGGTCATGTTAGTGTTAACAAAAGAAGATGCAGAGGAGACCGCAAGCACACAGCAGCCCACCTGACCAGGACAAACAACACACACACACACACACACACACACACACACACACACACACACACACACACACACACACACACACACACACACACACACACACACACACACACCCCAGCACTGAGCTCTGGGAAACAAGTAAGTTCTTTCTATGGGGACCTGGGAAAAGAAGGGAGAAAATGAAGGCAGAACTTTAACAAAGCCCACTCGGGGCAGAGTTCTGCCCATGCCCCTGAAGAGCCAGAAGGCAAGTGACAGCAGAAAGGACAGAACCAGCACTGAAATGCTCAAGTTGCATTAAGTTAGAAGTTCAAGTTAGATATTAGGAAGAATTTTCTGGCTAGGAGGGTGCTGAAAGCCACAGGATCCTGTTCACAGCTCCCTCCAAAGCCAGCAGAGGAAAGCTCCAGATGCTGCCTGTTTGGAAGGGCATATTTTCCACTAAGTATGTGAGCACCCCTACAATAGGAACCATGACCTAACCCAGAATCCTGCCCACAACAATAGCCAATGCCACCTGCTTTTTCAAAAGATTCAGGCGCAAGAAACGGTGTGTAGTGGACAGTTACAGAATAATCTGTCCAGAAGCAAAGTTAGCCCATTGCCCCAGACAGTCAGTGATCAGCTGGTGCCCTGATGATAATGGATAATTATCATCAGGGCATTCATTATCCTAATGGCCAGATGAGAGCTTCCACACTGGCTTGTGCTCGTCAGCCCTAGAATAAGCAAGCTTGGAAAAAATGGAAACTCTTTGGCTCCTTCTATACGCAAAGTGGGAGACTTAAGGGTATATTTACGTATATTGCCAGATGAATTTACATATGCAGCCCTTTGGCTTCCCCTACCAGTCAAAAAAAAAAAAAAAGAGGAGGAAGAAAAGTAAGAAGGTCCCCTCCTCCAGCAGGGGAGATTTGAATACTGAAAAGAGCTACAGAACGCCTACAGCTCCATCTAGAAGTGCCCAATGTTCCACCTTCAAGAATTACCATAACATGTACATGTACAAGAATAGGTAACTACAAGGAATCAGGAGAATTATTTACCCATCTGAAACACAGCAGACCCAGGTGGGGTAGTCGCGTCCGAGATCGACAGGGGAGAGAGCCGGAGTGTGCAAGAGCAGGGATTCTCTCCCTGGCTTTAGGCAGACATGAAGTGCTTTTGGATTCCCTGGGGATTCGGAGAAGAGGGGGCCTGGTAGAGGGGTTATGGCACTGGACTGTTAGAAGCCAACAAATGATGAGGGCTTTAAACTAGGGTTGTGGGGGGATGGAGACCAAAGCCCTGAAGTAAGTGGGAAAGTGAGTGACCCGGAGAAAATGCAAGCAGGAAGCGGCAACAGGGGAGGCTTTCCCATTCTTCCTGAGAAAAGAGCAATTGCCTAGTTATCTCAGGTGCCTGTACACAAATCCACAGAGCCTGGGAAACAGGCAGGAAGAACTGGAAATCCTTGCACCATCATAGCACTATGATGTGATTGGAATAACAGAGATATGGGACAGCTCTCATTACTGGAGCAGTGTCATGGATGGGAATAACCTGTTCAAGAAGGACAGGAAGAGGAGGAGGAGTTGCACTTTATGTGAAAGAGCCATATGATTGCTCAGAGCTGCAGTAGGAAACCGGAGATAGTCTTGTTGAAAGTCTCTGGGTTAAGATTAGAGAAGAGAGCAACAAAGTTGATGTTGTGGTGGGTGTGTGCAACAGACCACCAGCCCAGGAAGAAGTGTGGGTGATGCTTTATTCAAACTGCTAGCACAAGTTTTCCAATCACAGGCCCTAGTTCTCATGGGGGACTTTAATCCCCCTGGTATCTGCTGAGAGGACAATACAGTTGTGTGCAGGCAATCTAGGAAGATTTTGGGAAGTGTTGGGGACAACCTCCTGGTGCAAGTGCTGGAGCGGCCAACTAGGGGCTGTGCTCTTCTTGACCTGCTGCTCAAAAACAGGGAAGAATTGGTGGGCAATGTAGTAGTGGATTGGATGGCAACTTGGGAAGCAGTGACCATAATTGAGCTCAGGACCCCGAGGAAGGGAAAGAAGAAGAATAGCAGAGTAAGGACCTTAGATTTCAGAAAAACAAGCTTTAACTCGGAACTGATGAGCAGTATCCCCTGGGAGGCTAGTCCAGGACAGCTGACTGTACCTTAAAGAAGCCTTACTGAGAGTGCAGGAACAAAACATCCTGATGTTGGGAGAAGAAGGGCACCGTGGTGGGGAGGGGGGGTATGCTCCCAGATCTGCCTGCGGGGCAGGGTGGGGCGGATTGGGGTTGAGGCAGCACCAGGCTGTTGCAGCCCACAGCTGCAGCCTGCTCTCCCCCAACCCCCATGTCCTTGGGGTAGAGGAAGGCTGCACTGGGCTGTTCCCGCCAGGCCTGGCCCATGCTGCTCAGTAGCAGCACTGGGAGTGGGGTTTAGGAGGGCTATGCCTCCTCACCATGGCTCTGCTCCCAGCACCACCGCCACCTGGCCTGAGTCCAGCCAGGCCAGGAACATCCCGCCCTGCCCCAACTTATGTGCAGATGCGGGGGACATAACTCCTGTGCCCCCCAGACAAGCTGCGCACAGCTCCATCCCTCATCCCACCCTAGCTGTGCAGGGCCTGCCCCTGCCCCAGCCCCAAACCCTAACTTAGAGCAGCTGCAGCCCCCAGTGCTGCCCCATGGTTGGGGATGGGGTGGGGTGGGGGCGGTCACGTGCCCCCCTGATCTGTGCATGGCAAACTGCTTTGCACCCTGAGCCCTGCTGCATGTGTCCCCAGGGCCTCCTTCCCTCCCCCACCAATTAACCTGCTAGGCTGGGGAGGCAGCGGCCATGCACGCACATGCTCAGCCCCTGCAGCTCAGGATCAACTTCAAGAGGCTCTGGGATCCACTGGTTGATCCCAATCAACCAGCTGATGACCACTAATCTAGACTGTTCTCAGTGGTGACAGAAGACCAAACAAAGAGCAATGGTCTCAAGTTGCAGCAAGGGAAGTTTAAGTTATTAGGGAAAACTCTTTCATTAAGAGGGTAGTAAAACAGTGGCACAGGTTACCTAGAGGGGTGGTGGAATCTCCATCTTCAGAGGTTTTTAAGACCTGGCTAGACAAAGCTTTGGCTGGGATGATCTAGTTGGAGATGGTCCTGCTTTGAGCAGGGGGTTGGACTAGATGACCTCCTGAGGTCCCTTCCAACCTTAACTTTATGTTTTTGTGATTCTAAGTAAGGATCAAAGAGAATCTGACTGAGGAATGGTGGAATGACTGGAGCCAGTGTCAAGAAACTACCACGTATATTCTGCCCACTTAAAGGAGGAGGCATTGGTCTTTGTGTGGGAACCAGGTCTTTTCTGATGGGATAACCCTGTGGCCAGTTAATAGGTTCATGTTACTAAGTCTCCTTTAGATACTAACCAAAAAAATACAAGCAAAGGCATCAAGGGTACATAGATGTTATTTACCTAAAACCATAAAGTCTGTTTGTGGGTCTTCAGAAACAGAGCTAAGCTAGACATTGGGGACATTATAAAATTATCTCCTGGACGTTATAGCAACCCTGACTGCTATATCCCCTGGACATTATAGCAACCCTATAGCAATTAGTGCTGCTGATGACATCTCCCGCTTCTGAACAGTTGCATGCAGTTCCCAGCTCTTCCAACTCCTGCTAACTCCTGTCTCCTGTAGCAGGGAGTTCCACAGTTGAATTCTGAGCCGGGTAAAGAAAACACATTTCCCTTTTAACAGCTGTAAGTGTTCTGCCTTTCGGGGCCACTGAATTGATGACTCTGGACATGGATTGGGATGGACGAGCATCCAGAGAAACTGGCTCGTCTTAACGTTGCCCATAGCAACCAAACTGCAGCAGACTGTCAGGCATTGTCTACACTGGTCTATTCTCTGCAGAGAATGCCCTCCTGTGCTACAACTGCTGGTAGGAGTGCTAGCTGTAGACAGGGCTCTAGGCAGGTGCTGGTATTTAGAGCACTGCACTGCGTGATCCTACTCAGAGCTATTGTGTTAAGGTCAGTCCCTTCCCCCTCCCCAGCCTTTCTAGTCTAAATTAGAAACAATGGGACTGGAAGATATTTCCAGGGTCAAAGCACCCAGTTTCTTGCTATTGCAAGTGATGGCATCATATTATCCTGTTCTTATGATCAGAAGGGCTTTATTTTTAGGTAGGTTGTTTATTTATTTAAAAAAAACCCTTTTGATCCTTTCTGTGAAGTTACTGGGAGTGAGGGGCATGGGGTTTCCCAACTTCTCTCCTTCTGCTGCAGCCCTCCAGGTCATGCTGCAAGAATGGCCTTGTTTTGCCCACACCTGAGCTAGAAGCACCCTGGGCTCTGTCTCATCTGCAGCCATGTACAGGAATCACATCCAGAGAGTCCAGCCAATAGTCAGGGCTTTCTGAATGCTAGGTCAGCCCAGAGGGACAGCACATCTCTCAGTTCCAGCTTTAAGTCACACACCCTGTATGTGCAAGTCACAGGTGTCCTAGAATATGGCCCCGTCTGACTTCATAAATTACATGAAGACTGGTCATTATATCCCTATCATGTATTTGGATCCCAACTCAAAATTTCCCATTTAAAAAGCTGATAAGAACTTATGTATTGGCAATGTCTTAAAATCTGGGCTCCAGGCAAACAGCTAAAACTTCAGGTTTTAACAGGATAAAAGCATTTTTGCTGCTTTTGAACGTCTGAGCTGCTTGCTTTCCTAACTTGTGGCAGCGTGCTTGCAGCCAGTCTAACGAGAGGATTGCAAATGTGAGATGTTCTTTACCCACACTACCCCATCCAAAAGGCCAGAAACTACAGTCTGCATGACATAGGGTATCTAGTATCATAGTATAGTATCATAGTATCTAGGGTCAGAAGGGGCCTAGAGCAGGCCATCTAGTCTGACCTCCACCAATGGCAGGAACGAGTGCCAGGGTCACAGGACCCCAGCCAAGTACCTATCTAATCTACTCTTAAAGATGCCCAAGTAGGAGCAAGAACAACTTCCCTAGAAAGCTGGTTCTACCTCCTAGCCACCCATCTTTTATGGTCAGACTGAGGTAGAGCTCCTAGCTGTAATCAAGGCAAAAAGCCATACTTAGTGAAAATAAGAACAGAGGGCACAGCTTTCTAAGTCAGAGATGATGAAGTGGGCTGCTGGATACCCATGAGATTGGAGGGAGGGGGAGAAAAGGGGGCATTTACTAAGGCACTGAACTGCTCTATTTTCAAATCCAGATCTATCAAGCCAGATAAGGGAGAGTGGAAAAAGACTCCGGCCAAATCATTTACCATTCTTGCACAACTGGAAACACAGCCCAGGCTGGGACAAACCCAAGACCAAGAACATTGGTTAGCTTGTCAATGCCTATTGGGATGTGAATTAATGAAGTCCACCTTTATGCATTGTCAAGGGAGCTAATGGATCTATTAATCATGGGAACATGCTTTAACAGGCTTATCTCTCCAGAGGGAAAGGTGGCGGGGTGCCTCAGCTCCGTATAATTTGGCAAGCAAAAAACAAAAAAACAAATGGAGCTATAAATCTCAGAGCCAGAGTCAGTGGCTTTGAAACACAAGAATAGAGAGCAACCCAAGAGTAGTGAGACAAGCAGGATCAGGCTCTCTTACAAAAATGCAAAAGAGAGAGATGACATTCTGAATGTCACCATGTCCCCTCCATGTTCCCTGACAGACTTTGTAGCAGCCACCAAAGTAAACACTTGCCCTGGTGGACCTGTCTCTGTTCAGTTCACAGTTAGGTGCAAAATGCACTTACAAAAAGAATGTCAACCCTCTGAAAATTTAGCCATGTGTACTTCACTCATGGAGCCACACACCCACTGATCTGTGCATGCAGAGCCAGTGCTTTGTTGCTGAATGAGTGATTTTGCATGTGCAAATGTATAATTTGTCCTGACAATAGGTGTGTCCTGTGTACCACACCCCCACTGCTATTGATGCAAATCAGAGCCATGTGCTGGGGGCTCTGGAATGAAAAGGATAGTCTTATAAAAAGAGTTAGTTGATACAGTCGGTTCCACAAACACAGCAATTCCATATGCTGTTTGGGGGAAAGAGCAAACTATTGGGGTCTGACAGTGTATGCAAAGTCTGGCCATCTGCACCCAAAACAAACATGATGGTTTGCCTAGGATGGGAAGCCCTTGGACTCAATAGGCAAAGCACATCCCTGCAGCAATTTCATGCAAGTCCCTGGCACTGCACCAGATAAGAGTTTGGGCCTGTTTGGCTTTTGGAGAATCACATACGATACATCATTTTTCATGCATTAAAAACAGCCTCCTGGAGGAAGCCACTAGTGTAGGTACAAATCCTGTAGCTGTATTCAGGAAATTGAAACAAGGTATTTAGTGTGTCTCTGGAGTTTCAGATCCCTGGACCCCCTGCACTCGCATAGCCAGACATTTTCAGCTACAGCATCTGATGGAGATGTTTGCTCAACCACCTGCTACCTAGTTTCTGCTCTATCGCTCCCCTTTGCCAATAGATTGTGATGGGAAGTCTGCGCACAGGAGGCAACAAGCCAACAGCTCTTTGGATAAAAGTGCTGGAGGTTGGGCCAATCATGCCCTTGGCAAGCATTTGCTGCCCTTGTACTCTGGCTTGACCAGCTCCTGCTACAGCTTCTTCTGTACTGCTCAGCAACAAGTATTTATGTGGGCTACACACAGAACAGAATAGCCTTCAGGGTTGATCCAGTGCCTTTTACCCCAAGATGTGTCCAAGTGCTTCAGACAATGTGAATGTCAGCAGCACAGTTCAGTTGTGCAGATAAATGGAACAGCCGTTATATACTCATCCACTGGCAGCTTGGATGCCCAGGGCACCACAGAGAGCCCAAGACATAAGGATTTATTTTTCCATTAACCAAAAGGACCATGAGATTTTAATGTCAATCTGGAAAGCCACCAGGGATGGGCTTCAGGGACCTTTGAGATAAGCTGAGCAACTACAGCCTGCTTGTCTTTGAGGCTTTGCTTTTAGACCTCACCTCCTGTATTTCCCTGTGATGACAATCCTGTTTATATTTAATACTTCCATTCTTTAAGAGGGATGATGACATTCAAGCTTGGACTTCTCCCAAGGAAATTCATTTGCACATTGCAGCCCAGCTCAAAAACACTGGAGCACTGACAATTCTCAAAACAATGAGAGCTTTGAACACTGAAAAGCAATATTTAATGGTTAGGGAAAGGTGTCAGAGGTGATGGCAAAGCAGACTCAGACCAGTCTGAGACCAATGAGCCCTTAAAAATTGCCTCATCTAATCCAATTTTTCTTCATTACAAACAAGGCTGTAAAGCTCTGACCCTGACATTCATTCCACTGCAATGTCCACAAGCCCATAGTTATCTGGAAAGACCTACTGGAAGGCTGCTGCTGCTTGAATAAACCAATCAATATGTCAGGACTACTTTCCCCACTGAGGCAAGAAGGATCCAGTACCAGCTAGCAGCCCTGGTAATAAGACATAGCTATTGGATAGATATTGTCCAATCAACAATATCTGCAAGTAAATAGGGGGCTTCACCTGCAGAGACCCAAGTTCAAATCTTGTCCAAGGGCTTGAGAGAAAGTGAACTTGGTGACTCTTTTGCCCCCATCCCCAGCCCAGTTTGGTGCAGTTCGGCAGGATAAGCAGTTTCTCCTTCAGAGCTCCATGG
This sequence comes from Caiman crocodilus, assembly GCA_030014935.1. NCBI lineage: Eukaryota > Metazoa > Chordata > Crocodylia > Alligatoridae > Caiman > Caiman crocodilus. The sequence goes on along the minus strand of JAGPOW010000797.1, from coordinate 27,865,767 downwards.
CAGTGAGGCTTGTAGGTAAAGGCACCTTGCAATGGCAGTGCAGACTGGAAGCCCCAGGACTAGAATAATAGGAGGCCCAGAAGATCAGGGCCGACAGTGGTCAGTGAGGGACCCATGCCTAAAAAAAGAGCTTCAAATCCAGCTGGACAGAGGGCAAGAGGGGAAGCAGAGGCAGCGAGGAAATGACATCTTCAGAGCATGCAGTAGGGCAGTGGCAGTAGATGTGGGTCTTGCCCCTGGCTCAGAGTCCTGCTCTAATGCTTTGGTGAATGGGCAGAAGGCTACACCTTGAGCCAGGCTGGCCCTGGTCCCTCTCCTGCCCCTTGTCGGTCTCCCACATACTATGGAAGAGCAGCATAGCACATGTCACTGCCTCCCTTGCAGGACAGTCACATAGCACCTCTCTGGAAGGTCATTATCATGCAATGTAACACAGCCGTGGTGCCGAAACTGCTTTGTAGAGAGGGAAATGGATGACCTTGTCCTATATTTCAAAGGCCACTTTTCCTCTACAAAAACATCCAAATGAGGGCAGCGGCAGGGAGGAGGAGACACGAGCAAATGTGCAAAGAGCAGCACTAACCCTCTGCACAGCGGCAGCACGTCTCAGCTCAGCACTCCCAGCCAACCGAGCCCCCCAGAGGTGCGTGAATGCAGCTGCACCCCCTGCTGGCAGGCTCCGTGCTCTGTTGAGCAAGGGTGCTTTAAATCAGCAGGGGCTGCCTCTAACCAGGTCAGGGACAGGGCTAGGAAGCAATTCTTTCCCCATGTCTGCTGCTACTGCAGGCAGCATGATGTTGGCCAAAAAGGCACCCTCCCCCCATAGACATTGGGAGGAGGGAAAATGACATAGAAGAGAATGAAGTGAGACTGCGGAGAGTGCAGGAGAGAGGGAGGTGAGATGGTGAAAGGAGCAGGACCTGAAGCAGATGTAGCTGTGCTTAGAGGGCTTAAGCTTGTGCTTGGGCAGCAATTGATTCCACGCACAAAAAACCTCAAGAAACAACAATGAGAGCAAGAGCGCACAGTCCCAAGCTGGAAATTGAACCCATGAGTCTTCCTGTTATAACCACTGTACATCACGTTCCTGCATCACATTTCATTTGGAGGCCTGTCCCCATCTAAGTCAGGGCACTGGAGAAGCTGGAACACACAACACATTATCTTCCAGTCTAACCTCAGCTATTGTGTCCCAGGTTAGCAAGAACTTTACATTAATCCTCAGTGACTGATCTTTGGGTGTACAGCAGGGTGCTGCTAACATTCATAAGCTTTGGGGTGCTAATTACAGCCTCAGCTTTTTAAGTCCCAGGAAAGCTGGGGTTTGTTTTTTAAAGAGCCTGAAAGTGCAGCCTCACAGTGCCCTGAAGGGTCAAAATCTGCAAATCAAAGTCTCCAATTATAGAATTTTAAAAGACAGTGCATAGTTTTTAGATGCTGGTGCACAGCAAAATTACCCACAACATTGCTTTACAAAAGTCAGCGCAGGATTCTGCTCCCAGAGCAGTCACATAAATCCTGTCCTAGCGAACCCTTGTAGCCTTCATGATGGTGATTCTTTTGAGACCAGACATTATTGTGGTTGTTCTGGGATAAGGAACAAGGATTCACAGAGCAAACTTTCTAGAGACTGCATATCAGCTTGCTCACAAGAGGAAGGCCTGTGGGAATAGTGTACCCCCATATCCATCACTGCCCCAGCTGGCACAGAAACTGGGGATTTAATGCTAGTTTCCAGAAAGCTCTTAAATACATACTTAAGTGCTTTTCTGAACTGAGGCTTTGATGCTGCTGCATCTTTTGTTTAGCAGGAGCTGAAAGATTCTCCACCTCCCTCCCTGCAACTGCTATTATCACTAGACATTTTAGAAGAAAGAGAGAAAATTAAACTCCTAGAGGAAAATTGCATTCCAGGTTCTCAATTCAGTCTCACACTTCTTGGGAGGTGAGGTTGCTGAAACGCAGGGCATTTAAGGGGGCAAAAAGTCTCTCTTTTCCTAAGAAACTGGAGGGCTGTCCATCTCTGCTGAAGTTTCATAATTCTAAATTTTCTTAGATCAAGGGCAACTGTAAGGAGGGTGGAAATGGAAGATAAGAGCAGAGGAAGGGGAGAGAAGAGTTAGAGGATACAGAAACTTCAAGACTTTCTACGGAATCTAACTGGAAGAGGACTCTCCAGTCTCTTCCCCCGAGGTTACAGATGGATACTTCCCCAAAGGGTCCTAAAAACTGTCTGCTCTAGCTCCTCACACCCACAAAGTACCTTATACAAACATAAGCAGATGCACCATACAATGAGCCAAAAATATTAAGCAACAGAGACAAGGGTGCTACCATGTCTTCCTACTGTAATGACAGACGAGTTATCAGGTACATATAAGCTCAGAGGATCCCAAGGGGACCATGCGTTACTGAGGAAGGTAAAACATCTTGTTTTTGACCTAGGAGAGAACTCCTTCCTGACTCTAAACTCAGGGGCAGGCAATTATTTCAGGCTGAGGGCCACATAATGAGTTTTAGCAAGCAGTCGAGGGCCGCATAGGTAGCCCCACCCCCTGGTTGCCATCTTGTGACTGGAAGTCCCACCCTCTAGCCCCTGACCTTTGCCACAAAAAGTCCCTCCCCTTGCCCCCAGAAGTACTCCTTTCAGGAAGGGTTTGCCATCTCGGAACTAAAAAAACCCACCAAATTATATTCTAAAAATCAAACATCTAGAACATTTATTAATTTGATTTCAAAACTATTTTTGTCCTGATTTACATGAATTTGTGCTTGTGATTGCACAATAGCATAAAATGAAGTCTTACTCTTGTATATTGTAAGGGGTGGGGGAGTGTAGGTGTGGGGGCATGTGGGTGCATGTATGCAGATATGTGGGGTGTGGCTGAGGTGTGGGGGTCTGCATAGTGAATGTGTATGGTTGAGTATGCATGTGGGACTTACCCTACAAACACACACACACACTGCTCCTGGCCCTAGGGTACTGGCATATGCTCCCATAGTCTGGCCATGCAACCAGGAGCCATGTAGTGCTGGAGTGGCCATCAGGAAAGCAGGGAAATGGCAGCTAAAGGCAGGGGCGGGCAGTAAGCAGGCACATGGGAGCGCAGTAACATCTGGGCAGGAGTGCAGGGCCCATGCCAGTGTCCCAGGACCAGCACTGGAAGGGCTCAGAGTGGGGCGGCAGGAGCACAGTGTCTCTGCCCCACTCCAGCACAGCTGGTGCCAGAGCCTGTGCTCCTGTCACCGCACTCTGGGCCCCACCAGCGCTGGCCCCGGGACATTGGTGTGGGCCCTGCACTCTTGCCCAGCTGTCCCTGTGTTCCACACACTTGCTTGCTCCCACTCCCATGTCCCTGTAGCTGTCTTTTGCCTGCTTTTGTGCAAGCTGCTGACCAGCACTACGTGGTTCCTGGCTGCAGGGCTGGACCAAGGGACTTAGCAGGAGTTAGCCCACGGCCAAGGACTGGGGCCACCTCCATGGTCCTCCCCTGCTTTCCTCCACCCAGTCTTATCTGAGTTTCCCTCTCCAGGGAGGGAGACAGAAACAGCCCCAGGGGCCTAGGCCAGAAGCCTCTGCTAAGCATGGGGCTTCTGGGTGGGGGGGTAAGGGTGGGAGGGGGTTGGGGTTGGGGCCAGGCCCTGCCAACCTTGTTTTTGGGCTGTTGAGTCCTACTGGCTTCCCTTGAGCCCTACTGTCCCTGGCTCCTGTCATCTTTGACAGGCAGCCAGAAGCATATAAATATTAAGGGTTCTACATTTTTTAGGGGCCCCGTGGGCTGGATAGAATGGGCTGGTGGGCCAGATCCAGCCTGTATGTTGCCTGCCCCTGCTCTAAATCTGACAGCAAGTTAATTCAGAAAGACTGTCCCAGCTGTAGAAGCTATGTTCCCATTGCAGAGTTAGCCCAGCATTTCTCAACCAGTGTGCCGTGGCTCCAGCCTGCTGCTGCTGTGGACACAGACAGGGAGCGTGGCTCCAGCCAGGCAGGCAGGGGGTATGGCTCCAGCTCAAAATACCATCTGGCTGGCTGCGTGCCACCCCTCCCTGTCAGTGTCCGACTGCCATGTGCCAGACACTCCCCTCTGCCCCCCCTGCTCTGTGTCTGGTATGCATAAATGTTCAGTGCACATAAACCAGTTTGAAAATGGTTGAAAATAGTTTGAGATAAACCTGGTTGAATGTAGTATCAGACTTAACTGATTTGGGTCAAACCAATTTATTCAATGTCTGTACAAGACTCTTTACTAGTCTAAGCTAACCCAGACACCCCCAGTATCCCACATGCTCTCTGGGCCGGGCAGGGCTCTCTGCTCTACAGCAAAGCTGGACCCTCCCCTC
>JAGPOW010000797.1:27838222-27853004 GCA_030014935.1 Caiman crocodilus | reverse complement strand
CCAGCCAGGTAGGCATCGAGCTGCTTCTTAAAGACCCCCAGGGTAGGAGCCAGCACCACTTCCCTTGGAAGTTGGTTCCAGATCCTAGCCACCCTAACTATGAAGTAGTTCCTACGGATGCCTAATCTAAACCTGCTCTCTAACAACTCATGGCCATTATTCCTTGTTATCCCGGGGGGCACTAGGGGAAACAAGGCCTCCCCCAAATGCTTCTGGTCCCCCCTAGTGAGTTTATAGATGATCACAAGGTTCCCCCTCAACCTTCTCTTGTGAAGGCTGAACAGTATCAGGTCCCGTAGCCTCTCGTTGTAGGGTCTGCCCTGCTGTCCCCAGATCATGCAGGTGGCCCTCCTCTGGACCCTCTCAATGTTGTCCACATCCCTTTTGAAGTGGGGTGCCCAGAACCGGACACAGTTCTCTAGGTGCAGCCTGACCAATGTCGTGTAGAGAGGGAGGATCACCTCCTTGGCCCTACTTGAGATGCACCTGTGGATGCACGATAAGGTCCAGTTAGCCCTGCCGACCGTGTCCTCGCATTGTCGGCCCATGTTCATCTCAGAGTCAATGATGACTCCAAGATCCCTTTCTGTCTCTGTGCTCCTGAGAAGGGAGTTTCCCATCTTATAAGTGTGTTGCTGGTTACTACTGCCCAAGTGTAGCACCCTGCACTTGTCAGTATTGAAACGCATCCTGTTTTTGTTAGCCCACCCTTGCAACCTATACAGGTCTTTCTGCAGTCTTTCCCTCCCTATCAGCATGCCCACCTCACCCCAAATTTTGGTATCATCAGCAAATCTGAACAGGTTGCTTTTCACTCCATCATCCAAATTGCTGATAAAGAAATTGAACAGTGCGGGCCCAAGGACCAAGCCCTGGGGGACTCCGCTGCCCACTTTCCTCCAGGTTGAATATGACTCATCCACCCCGACCCTCTGAGTACGACCCTTCAGCCCAGGGCCCTGCAATAACCCCTGGTAGCTCCCTCAACACCCTGGGGTGGAGAGCATCTGGACCTGCTGACTTGAACACATCCAGCCACCTTCCTTACACCCCACCCACTCACAAACCATAGGTTTTGAAGATTCTCCAACCGTTTTTGCTGCTCCAGGTCACCATCCAGGCTCACTCAGAGGCTGATGAGGGTGCATAGTTTAGCTCTGTGTCTGGTCGTTAGATGTTGCAGCGTAGGTAGGTCCAGCCCCTCCAGAAGCACTCTAACCCAGTCCTCCTCAACGTTAGGTCTTGAGGCATTCCCCTCGAGTCTGTCTTGAAACACGGTGGGGGAGTCCTGGTCCCTGCACCAGGACAAAGAAAATGGAGGTGAAGAATTTGTTAAAGTTGAAAAAGAACTTTTTATTATCTTTGATCTTGGACGCTAGTCCTAGCTCTATGTCCACCTTAGCTTTCCTAACAGCCCCCCTACAGGCCCGAGCAGTGCAAGTATATTCTTCTTTGGAGATGACCCGCCCCGCTTTCACCAGGTGTATGTCACCTTTTTGGCAACCAGGCATTCCTGGACTTCCTTCGTGAGCCAGGGAGGTTTTTGGGCACTCTTGCCCCCTTGCTTCTTGTTGGGATCGTCACCCCTTGGGCCCTGAGTATCATCTCCTTAAGGAAAGACCATTCATCTTGGGCACTGAGTTCCCCTGCTCTTGAGAACCCCAGTGCCTCCCCCACCAATCTCCTCAACTCTTTGAAGTTGGCCCTCTTGAAGTCTAGGGCTACCACCTTGCTGCAGGCCCTTGTTACCCTGTGCTGGATGATGAATTCCAGCAAGCAATGACTGCTATCACCCAGGTGGTCAAGGACCTGGAGCCCCCTTACCAGATCATCGACTGTGGCCAGGACCAGGTCCAACAGGGCATTTCCTCTGGTGGGACTGTGCACCTCCTGGGTTAAGTGGAGGTTCTGTATCTCAGCCAGGAACCTCCTGAAATGATCCAGCCTTGCTGACTGCTCCTCCCAGCTGATGTCCAGGTAATTTAGATCACCCATGACAACTACATCCCTCACCTTAAGTGCCTCTGCAAGCTGACCTGAAAAGTCCCAGTCCAGCTCCTCCCCTTGGTTGGAAGTCTGTAGAAGACCTCCACCATTAAATCCCTCTCCCCACAACCCCCTTGCACCCAGAGCACTTCAGCTTGTCCCTCCTCTGACCCCATTTTGCTGGCAGAAGATGTGTATTGCTCTTTGACATAGAGCACCACATCCCCTCCCTTCCTTCCTTCTCAATCCTGCCTGAAGAGTCTATAGCCCCTAATGCTGACTGCCCAGTCATGGGATGAATCCCACCACATTTCTGTAAGCTCCACTATGTCTGGGTTTGAACTGGCTGTTCTGAGGGTGAGTTTCTCCTGTTTGTTCGCCATACTCAGAGTATTGGTATACAGGCATTTAAGGCCTTGCATAGCCATGCTTGCCGCCCCCTAATCAGGACGACTATCCAGACCCCTGTTTCTTACCTGGGCACTCCTTGCACATGTCGCCTTGGATGGCATCTCCTTGTCTTCCTGCAGTCCCCTTCCCCGGCAAGGCTAGTTTAAAGACGGTTGTACGCAGTGAGTTGTGGGCTGCCTGGACATGCCACAGGAGTTTACTTTCGTTTAATTCTCCCTAAATTGAAGCAGTGGGTTTTTAAAAACACCACTTCAATTTAGGGCAAACTAAACTCTTGTGGCACATACACAAGGGTTGGTCCTGATCCTTACCTGCCTCTCCGGCGGCGGGGCAGGGAGGGCGAGGTGCTGGCAGGCTGAGTGGTTTCTGAGCTCTGGGCAGGGAGGAGGGCAATGCTTCCCTCTGCAGCAGCAGCAGCACCCCACAGGTGGCAGCCACCCACAGGCACCTGGCCTGGGGGGTCCCAGGGGACACCACAGCCACAGAGGAAGCACGAGGCCCCTGTGCAGCTCAGGCAGGCAGGCAGGCTCTGGGGGGGGGAAAAAATGTTCAGGCTCACTGCTTTTTTTTCCTTCAGTGGATCCTGCCTGCATGGACTGGCACCAGGCTGCCTGCACAGCCCCTGGGCTGCATGAGCCCGGAGCTTCCCTGCGCAGCTGTAAGGTAGCAAACTAAAATATCTTGGATATGTTTTATTTTGCTGGGGTTGTGCAAAACAGGCCCTATTTGATTCAGGTTCGGCCCAAATCGGGGACAGTGATTCGATTCATTGATTCAGCTCGCTGTCCTGATTCGATTCGGCTGAATATGAATCTGAAGATTTGATGCTGATTCGGAGAAGGAATGAATGAATAGGAAGGGCTGCCCTGCAGAGGGACAGAGTGCAAAGAGACAGAGTTTGTCCCAGTAGGGATACCGTTTGCCCTGAGAGCGAGTGAAGCTGCTGTGGAGGTAGCTGGTTTGGAAGTGGGAAGCGTGATGTAACCCCGGCAAGGTTTGAATGAGTGATGTGTAGCAGGCTTGCCTTTTGGAGCTTGCATTGAGTCGCAGGCTTGAAATCTTCCTGTTTTGATTGGTGGAGCCCATCCAGCAATCAGGAGGCAGCAAGAAGAGTTATGTAACACCCCTTTCCGGAGGAGAGGGAGAGAGGAGTTTCCTCCCCCAGACCTGATTGAAGACTGCAACGCTCAGGTCAGGAAGACTTCAGGGGCGGAGCCCTGGAGAGTATAAAAGGAGCCACGTGCCCAGAGTGAGGGGAACACAACAGGGACAGAGAAGAGAGATGAGCTGGGCTTGGAAGAGCTGAGGAGAGCTGCTCAGCAGGGCGAAGCAGTAGTTCAGAAGTGCCCCTGAAGACTTCCATCAGTGGGGAATGGTGGACAACTCCAGTGGCTAGGCTCTCGGCGTACAGCACGGTGCACAGCATCCAGACCCTGGGAGCTGTGTGACGCGGCTCAGGTCTGTAACCTCTGGCGTCAGGCTAGAGACAGTGCACAGGCTGGTACATGGAGCAGGACCTTTGGAGCACTTGGGTGGCTCAGGTCCTCAACTCCTGGCATGAGGCCGGGAGCTCGGTGCAGAAGGCGCTGCACAGAAGGTCTAGGAGCAGACCAAGCCTGGTGCTGCGCGAGGCAGCCCAGGCCTCTGACCCACAGCAAAAGGTTGAGTCCAGGGAGCCAGACAGTGCTTGGGCTTCTGAGTCAGCAGACAGGGCCGAGCCAGAGGCCCCAGAAGCCCTGCACAGAGGAGCCCTGTTCCAGGGCACAGCAACCCCCTCCCCCTCTCCCCGCACCGAAGCCCACTGCAGGCAAGAGAGCAGCCTGGCGCAGAGGACAAGGGCCGCTCTCCAGGCCTGGGAGCTGTGAGTTGCAGGGAAAACAGAATTCCTGCAGGGGAGAGAGAGTCTCCCCTGGTTAGCTAAGGGCTCCTGAAAACGAAGGTCCCACTGGGAGGGCTCCCCTAAAGTTACCAGCTTCCTTGTAGGGCTTGGGAAAAGCCCAAGGGCATTGGGGTTTCCTCTTGGGATTAAGTTTATCTTTAGGAAAACCCTCCTGCAAGCCCCTGTGGCTGGGTGAGCACAGCAGGGGAGCTGGATGCAGGGCCAGGAGAAGCAGCTGGAGACTGCCCTGTTTTTTTCCCTGTAAGTAAGAAGGCACCAGGGACAGGCAGCATTTGCTGGGTGCTGTGAGGCTCTGCTGGGCAGGGTGAACTGTTACAATCTGTAGCCCAGACACTGCTCCCTGCTGAGCCAAGACAGGGGTCCGGGCAGGAATAAGCTTTCTTGTAGGGACTACAGCCCGCCAGGGGCAGCGCACACATGGGCCTCAGTACACACTGTATGAGTTAGAGACTGTGTAAATAAGTTCTTGGTGGTTTATTAGTTGGAGTATTAATGCATTTATATATCGGTTCCTTATTTATTATGGGTAATTTGCATACCTTCCCCTAGTGTAAAGTATATCCAAGAAGCATTAAGCCTCCAGCCACCATCGCCAGGTCATGCGATGTAACATTTGTTCTATTGTATTGGTTATATGTTACCTTGTAAATGATTAAATCCTGTAAATAGTTTTATAACCCTCTGCAAGGTTGTTTGATTGTAAGGCGAAGCTGTCCACTCTGGGACCCTGCAGCAGCTACCCAGATTGCTGGGCAGGGCCACTGGCCACTGGATCCCAGGATCCCACTATTCAGGTGAGGGTGTGGGTAATGTTGTGCCCAGGGTTACACAGCTTTAAATGTTTTTTCTATATCCCTCTAGGTAGACTTCCATCAGACCTCGTGAACGCTGGCTCGTGAATGCTGCAATGCTGGGGCAGATGGAGCGTCCCACAGGAGGGGGGCGGCCGTTCATGCTCGGTGGTGAACCCAGAAGTGACCAGAAGTACTTCCAGTCCACTTCTGGGTCTGCCGCCAAGTGCACGGGGGATCTCCCTGCGCCTCCCCCAGCTTGGCAATCAGCTGCGGAGGGGACCCCGGGTGCCCTCCCAGACCCAGGAGGTACCAGGTGTGGGGGGAGTGGTCCCCCCACACACTCCCCTGTGAACCCAGAAGTGGATCAGAAATGCTTCTGGTCTACTGGGTCTTCTGCGAAGTGTGCTGGGGATCCCCCGGCCATGCTCCAATGGGACGCTCCATCCACCCCACCATCTCAGCATGCACAAGTCGCCTGCTACCTTGAGGTATGTAGAAAAAAACAGTTAACTCTGTCTCTATGTCCAAATCATTGGATCTTTCTGAATCCCTCTGAATTGATTCGGAGGGTTCCGATTAAAGGATCTCCTGATTCGATTCAGCTTTGCACAGCCCTAGTAAATAGCTATGCCATTGAAGCACATTACACTTTCGACAGTGTAAACAGTCACACCATTAAAGTGGTGCAAAAGGGCATTTAAGCTGCTATAAAGGCAAATTTTGTGTCATGTACAAAGGCCTGTGGATTCCATTTCTATGCCTTGCTATTAAATTACCCCAAGTCAGTGGGGAAGTCAATGGGGCCCGATTTTTCCTCTAAATTTGGCTCTTTAATTCTGAGTGCCCTACTGCAGATAGAATTAGGTGATTAAAATATTTAGGCCTCCATTGTTAGCTGCCCCTTTTGAAAATTTTGGCTGTCTCTGTGCCTCAGTTCCCCTCTCAGCAGAGCCAGGATAACCACACACACCTCAAATAACAGCTATGATACAGTGTTTGTAAAATGTTTTGAGATCCCTGAGGAACTTGATCCTGTCTGGTACATGCCCATAGAGAAAAGCCAACTCAGGTGGGAAAGAAGGGAATATGATCCTGAATTAGTAAAAGCACTGCTTAGTCACAAAGTCACTCCTGTCTAAAGACCTGAAAGAGTGGAATATGTGAATGTACCTCACCAATGCGAGGAGGTTCAGATCTTAGCCACTTGTCTTCCTTGAAACTGCCCACACCATGCCCTATTTTTACTCTGTGCTCTCACAAGAAGGAAGTGGGTGTTGGTGTGGTGGGATGCAATGCTGCCTTTAGCACATACAATAATAAACGTGTCACCTTTGCTTCTGCCTTATCTGGAGCAGGTTTCAAATGCTACAGATAACAACATAGTGGAGCAATTATTAAGTGCATTATAAGGAAGGAAAAGAAATTCTCCCTGAAGGAGATGTAGATCTTTTCCCTCCACAGATCCATTTTCTGTAGAGGAAAGTAATGGATCCTGAAAACAACATAATGGAATGAAGAAATGATGATAATGATAACAACGATGAACCAGTCGGGTTGCATTCACTGTTTTTAGCATTTTATTTCCTCTAATGCTTTGGATACAGATAATGTCCCTTTGCTCAGTGTTTCGTATTGTCTTCTCTTCCTGCACCAGGAAGTACAGGTACTTTAATATGGCATGAGGCTGATGGAAAGGCCATCTCATCTCCTTGCCAGGGTCTCAGCTTGCTGAAATACTGTTTTCTGATTTCTTACAGTGAAGGGCTGCAGCAGGTTATATCTGAGACCTTCATACCTTGTGCAAGACAGACTGGGGCTAGGAAAGCATTAGTGAAGCCCTGTTCTCACAGAGTGGAAATCCCTCCCACTTCATGCTGTTACAAAGCTTTGCCCTCCTATAGACCTGCTCATTCATGTTCTCATTAGAACACATCATAGTTTCATAGTAGGTACGGTCAGAAGGGACCTGAGCAGATCATCAAGTCCGACCCCCTGCCATGGGCAGGAAAGAATGCTGGGGTCAAATGGCCCCGGCTAGGGGATTATCTAGCCTCCTTTTGAAGACCCCCAGGGTAGAAGCGAGCACCACTTCTCTTGGAAGTTGGTTCCAGATCCATCATGGCTGTGAAGTGACATAGGCCACTGGTCTCTCCTGGCCCTCAATAATCTGAGAGAGCACTGCTCCAGTGGCCTCCAGTGATGCATCTGCCTGTAATATGAAAGGCTGCATGAAGTCAAGGGTGTGAAGTACCACTTTCTGGCATAAGGCTGCTTTAGTAGGTTGGAATACTTCTTCCCATTGTTCATTTCATGTTACTGGACCATTTCCTCTTCCTTTGATGATATCCATTAGTGGGTTCATAATTTCATGTTATCTTCTCCAGAACAGACTCAATTAATCTAATTAGAATGCTCCAGCGTTGCCTCACCATCAACGTGTATTAAACCCCTACATGTTTCAAACTGGCTGCCGGGGCACTTTATTTTAAACCTTGTTAAAAGAGCGTTAGATGAAGTATCCTGTGGCCATTTTGGAAGTCTGCAGGGCCTAATACACATGATGGTGAGCTTTTTTAATTAGAGCAGCTGCCCAGGAACCTCCCTAGTTAAAAAGCCCCCCAGGCATGTGTACAGGCAGATAGCCATGGATTATGCCAGCCTCCATTCAAAGGGATGGACCTAGAATTAGCAGCACTGGTATAAGCTCTCCCCACCACTCCTTACACAAGTGGCTCAGCTCCAACCTGGGATTCTCTCTGAGAAGAAGAAAGGAGCTTAGTCTTAACATCCATGTTACTATTATCATTTTTATTACAGAAAGCCAGAAGCCAGAAGCTCCCAAGCACTATGTACTTTGCAGACACAGCTTCTGTGTAAAAGAGAGATGGCAACTGAGAAGTTAAGTCAGGGGAGCCTTGCCGTATGGCTCCCTGGGTCTAAACAGGCCCATATGGAGCGTGGTGTGCACTCAACCAGCCCTGTGGACAGAACCCAGGACATGTCACACATGGATGGGCTCATGTGGCACAGATCCTGGAGCAGCCAGAATGGGCATGCAGCACAGTCCAGTTGAGGGCATATAACATGGATCCCAGACCAGCCAGAATGGGTACAGCACTACATGTGGTGCCTGCCCCAGCTGAATGGTGCCACACATGGCACCCATGTGCCAGTATGGCACTTACCTTGGCAGGTCTGGGACTGAGCCCCACACAAGACTTGCTGCAGCCAGTCTGGGACCTATTGTGCATCCAGTGCCTGCGAGTGCTGCATGCAAGTTGGGTCCCAGACTGGCTGGAGTGGATGCCGTGTGCGGTGTGGTTCCAAGAACGAGCACTGTGTATTGCAGTCTGGCCAAGGCCAGTACCGCACATAGCGGGAAGCCCATTCTAGCCAGCCTGGGATCCATGTTACACATCCCCGGCTGGACTGCCCTGCACATGTTCTAGTTACCCCGGGATCTGCACTGTATGCAGCATTGTTCCCAGACCAGCTGGAGTGGGTGCTGGCTGTGGGACGCTGGGGAAGAAGAGAGGGGAGGGAAGGCATTCAGTGAGCCCACTCTAACCACAAACCAGCCCCACACCATTCATCTGGCCTGCAGGGCCAGATGAAAGTGACACCCCTGGGTTAAGTGACTTGCTCAAGGACATTCAGTGAGTAGACAGAGCTTGGAGGTGAACCTTTGCATTTTTAAGCCACTACTGTAATCAGAAGACCATTGTTCCCCTCAGCTCTGGAGAAGAATATCCTCAGCCTCTCCTAAGAGTGCTAACAGGCAGATCAGTTAGTGCCAATGGCAGTGGGACACTTGTCTCACAGAAAATGAGCTTACAGCCCCAATTGCCACCTAGCAGCCGTCATTTGATAACATATTTCTGCCCCTTGCAGTCTATAAGGGATCTGAATGAGCAATCTGGCTAGAAAAGGCTCCCTTCTTATCAACCTCTGCCCCAAATCTTCCACTTCTCTCCAGTAGCTCCTTCTATGTACAGTCTGAACTCACCGCTTGTCTGCTCCACTCCCCTCTTAAGCAATCAGTGCTATTGATCCAGGTTTTTTCATGAATACTGATGTTTGTCATATGCTGTATACTGCAACCCTGACTTTGTCTGGCCAAAAAAAGTCAAAGAAAGGCAAAGAAAATGGGAAGGGACATGGAGTTTAGGTGAAACACACAAGTGCAGAGAGCAGGTCAGGTCAACTCAACTGGAAGTAAGGGGTATACAGCTGTATAGACCTTGTCTTTGGGAACAGGTATTTTCACAGGTCTCAAAAATACCTGAGAGTTGAGCCACACGAAATGCTGGGAAAAAGTCAGGAGTTGAAGGTTGCAGGGTGCGAACAATGAATGCAGGGTCAAGTATGTGTCTGCTGTGATCTGTGCTGCTTTGGCTACGGGCTGCAGATTTCTATTTCACCAGCAACACTGAGGACCAGATACCTATTAACTCTTTGGTTGTGATGCTGCTGACTGTGAAGATCCCAGATTGCAGGTTTGTTGACTGGGCTCTGAAGTATTTGGAAAAGAACTAAGTGGCTTTTTTTTGCTGAAGCTCTGAAGAGCCAGGTGACAGCATTACACAGTTATGATCACACTGTAGAGTCTAAAACAAGCTGAGAAGGGACAGTGTTTAAATGGATCTTCTAAAAGAGGCACAAATGTTAGCTTGACATTTCATATTTGATTATATATGTGACAACAACTGAGTAGGGAAATCTGTATGAGGAATGCCCATAGATTTGCTGCCTAACAGGTTTCATGGATAACTTATTCAGAGCCTGCCCAGCATTAATTACAGTATTTTCTATATGTCTTGAATAGTTTTTGTTTACTAAGAAAAAGGAAATTTATTTTCTTTGGTCCTAACTGGGGAATATCAAACCTTACTTCTCAATATCTACACTAAAGAGTTCTGAGGCCTAACTTCCTGCCAGGCTTTCTGGAAACTCTTTTGCAAAACACAACAGAACCCCGGCCTGTATTTTTGCAAAGCTGAGGCAAGGTATTCGAGGAGGATTGCTATAATACTATTGCCTCAGCATCCCCTGCATCCTTATACTATCACCAGCATTGGTATTATTAATGCCTAAAAAAATCCAGGATTCCATTTTACCAATGTCAAAGCATTCTCTGCTATCTCCATGCATCTGTTTTTTCTGCCCGGGCAGCCTGCTGCTCTGTTATATAACAGGACTGAAGGGGAACTTGCACAAGGTGATGACAAAAATGTTCATAAAAGCATAGGTATGTTTATGCGCTATTTGGACGTACGTATCTGTGCATGCAGATTTGATATGTATGAGGCTGTGCTGCAAAGGGAGAATAAAACAGCAGCTTCAGTTAGCATGAGGCCTGACAGTCTCTTCTCTAAGGAGATAGACTGATTAATTGATGATGGGATCATCTTTGCCAGCTCCTATTTAAGCAGATAGACTCCTAATAGCAGAAAAGAAGCATGCATAAAGGAGAGGGGCATTGTCACCTCTAGAGTCTAAGGTGTTGTTTAGGGCCAAATCATGATCTGGCCCTCTGTGTTTATATGGGAGGAAGGAGTGGAAATGGAAAGTTCCCTCATGTTCTTGTGTGGCCTCCTTAGCTTGCAAGTGCAGGCGCTGTGCATTCACAAATTGGGCATCATGCTGGGGGACAAACAGGAAGAGGAGGGGCAGGAAATAGATGGAGCTTCAGCATTGTCCTGCACCATGCTAGCCCACCTGTCTCAACCAGTGTAAAGGGTGGTGATGGTCCCTGGAAAAGTGAGGGGGTAACAGGGAAGGATGGAAAACCCTCCTAGAACTCTAGAGGAATGAATTTCCCCTTGGAACTAGAAGCAACACAGGGCTTGTCTTCACCAAAATACAAGGTAAGTCCTCCTTACAAGTCAGGGGTGTCAAACATACCACCTGTAAGCCAGATCTGGCCCATGGAGCCCCAGACTTTGGCTTCCACTGCTGCCTCTCTGGCCCACATGCTGCACTGGACTGGCCCTGCATGCAGTACCTGCAATGCACACTGACTGCAGCGTTCACTGGGGCTGGTCCTAAGTTGTGCCACTTGGGATGCTCGCTGGGCCCAATCCCCAGCTGCACTGCATGCAGCACTCGCGGTGCAGGGTCCGGGGCTGTGCTGCCTCCTGGGGTTGGTTCTAGGTTGTGACATGTGTGGTGCTTGCTGGGGTCTGGTCTCAGGCTGGGCTGTATGTGGCACTCACTCAGGCTGGCATCATGGCCCAAGCAGGCTGGCCAGTGCCCAAGCAGGTGCCACTTGCACTGTGTGACAGGGTGGCTGAAACACCCTGCCACGGGAATGTGAAGAAGAAAACAAAAGAGGCAAACTAACCAAGGGGCACCGGAGAAATTGCAGTGAGCAGGAAAGATGCTGTGCCCTCACCGATTAAAGGAACCAGCTAGGGCTGTGGCAGATCAAAGACTTCCATGGCAAACCCAGCTACTGGGGTTCAAGCCCAGGAGAAGGAAAGCTGCACAGCCAAAGAAAGGAGAAAAAACAGCACCAAAGAGAGAAAGAGAAAACAGCTGGGTCAAACAGGCAACGAATGGGAGGCTATCATGGTGGACGCAGCTGGGCAGAAAGGAAATTTAAAGGGATGTTGAGAGGGCATTCAGTGGTTGGATGGAGAGAGGGGGAGACAAGGTGAGGAGAAAGAACACAAGCAAGACTACAGAGAGAGAAAACCGACCCCAGGGCTTAGGGGAGAGCCTTGGTCCCCCAACCTACCTGGTGAGAGCCAGCAAAGAGTTTGCTTGGGCAGAGAGAACCAGCAGAGTGGAGGAAACTGCTCTGCCGGTGAGTCCAGTCCTGGGGGGTGAAGGTAACCACTTTGGGAACCTGAAAGAAAACAAAGATATGGACGAGATTACACCCCAGGCGGGGGAGAGTCCATCCCGACCCTGAAGGTGAGGGTGGGGTTAGAAGTAAGGAATAGCTGTCTTGGGACCTGTGCAGGGAAGAACAGGGCAAGCAGCCAAACTAACAGGAAGACTCCAGTCAAGGGGCCTTAAGACTGAGTCTGGAGCATGAGCATCAGAGGCGAGTAACAACACACCCGTAACATCTGGTGTGGTTAGGGCAGGGGATGGGAGTGGTGGAGCCTTGCAAAGACCAGCTGATGTCTTGAGCCTATAATCAACCCTTTTGTCTCCCAAGAGTGCTTTGACACCTCTGTCTCAAAAATGAAAGGCATGGCAGGAGATTTTCCAAAGGACGAAACACTACCAGCTCAACAGGGAGGTGACTTGGCTCTAAGCAGCATACCAGAGACCTCTTACACACGTGATCAGGCATGCAGGTGGAGGAGGTCCATGGGCTGGATCCTGCCTATGGACTGTCCCATGCCACTCAACCTACCCATGAGGCAGATGAGTTTAACACCCATGTCATAGGTAATTAACTCATGGCACGCAGCAATTCCATTCACAAGTTTTATGTGTTAGCCTTGACTGCAGCTTTATGTACCATCATTAAGTTCTGCTGACTAGTTTCCACTTTTCCCAGTTTTGACCAAGGCAAGCAATCATAGATCATTTTATTTGGGAAAGATGATTTGTAGTGTAGCTGTAGAGCAGGGTCAAACTCATCTGACTCTACAGGCCAGATGAATGACGCTGGGCCAGTCCATGAGCCAGACGAGGCCCAAGAGCCATAGACCTCCTCCTCCCTCCCACCCCCCATGCCAGATCTAGTGCCCACAGCACCTGCTCTGTCCACTCTGGGATCCGCACTGCACACAGTGCCCCCTGAGGCTGGTTCAGGACCATAATGCAGCACTTGCTCCAGCTGGCCTCAGACCCCTGTTGCATGCCGTGCCAGGGGGCACCATGTGCAGTGTGAGTCCCAGATCAGCTGGAGCAGGCATTATGTGTGGCATGTCTCTGGGAGTGCCTGGTGTGGGTGCTACGTGCAGCATGGTTCCCAGAGCAGCTGGAATAGGTGCCCTGTGCAGCGTGCCTCCTGGGCTCTGCCTTCAGGGCTGGTCTGTCAGTTCAGACCCAGGGGCAGCACAGGGGGCTGGATAACAGGGCTTCGTGGGTTATGTTTGACACCTCTGCTGTAGAGTGACAACTGCCAGAATTAAACTTGAGACTCAGGTACGGTATAACAGTCTACTGCTGCATGTGCTCTGAACTCCACATACTTGCTCAGACTGACTTAAAATGGCTAGGCATCACCATGATATGGGTCAGAATTATATTTGTGGCTTCTTGAGGAAGAGATGCCCAGGACACATTCCTAGTCCTCCTCCCACCTCAAATCAGGTGACATGAATATTTTTATATACAAATGCAAATAGCACCCACTTTCTTGCACATTTCTTCGGTTCCTGATTTCTTCCTAAAGCTCCCTCTAGTGTTTTCAAGTATGACTGATGCTAACTAGCTATACTCTCCCAAACAAATTGTATAGATGATACAATCTTCACAATGTACTGCACCACGGTGTAGTTTGTTTTGTACATGCCTCTTAGCTTTATGGTTTGCCCTTTGTCTTTGTTATTCATCTCTCAAATTCTTCCCCTAAGAAGTACATTAGTTACTATGGAAACAATTATGTCATTGGTATGAGTAGTCTTAGTGACAGCCACAAAAGCAGCAAAAAGTCAATTTATATACTGTACCTTCTACTTAGCTCAGTCACTAGCTAATTGGATCCTCCACTGAATGTGATCAAACACTCTGCAACCAAACAGAGCCTGTGTGGAAAAATAACAACATTTCCACTCATTGCTGAGATCACTTTGTGCAAGTTTTATGGGCTATTTCACTACCTACACAGGCAAAAAATGCAGAGAACCGATGCTGCAGCTAACTATGAGTTCACATTGACTTTAGTGGAACTCAAAGGCATTTTGTACCTTACAGGAGGATGTGCTGATACTTTGAAGTATCCGGTCTTAAGAAAGGATTTAAATTCTGAATGAGACAGAAGCAGAAAACCAAGACCAGAGACAGAAAGTGTGCTTATTTAGTCCTGATAACTGGCATCCAGAAACTGATCAAAAATGCCTGGTTTAGACATACTATTGCATATTATGCAAACCAGAATATTGCTTTTTGTTGTTTTAAAGGGTGAATCACCTTCTTATAAAAATCAAAGTTGTAGGATTTCTTTTGCCTAATACGAAAGATATGCAAGTATCAGTTTCAACCTTCTTGTCTTCTTCGGCAATCCCTCACAGTCAAGGATGATTGTTTTCCATGATTGTCTTATCTGTATGTCGTAGATGGCTGATAAGGCCTATCCAGGATCAACAGACTCTGTTGCAGCTCGGACATGTGTTTCTGTGCGAGATGGGTGGTGCTGGATTTTTATCTGGTCTGTGACATGCTGTTTCTGACGCTCCTGCTTTTCCATCTCCTGTTGTTATCCTTTGGTTTCAAAGTACTGAGGTCCCTGCAACAGACTCTTCCTCCATTTGGGGCAGTCCTGGGTGATAGTCTCCTACAAATTGACACTGATGTTGCCTTTTTTTAAGTTGGCCTTGAGGACATCTCTGAAGTGCTTTCTAGCTGAGCTAGAAGAATAAAACTTGCTTTGGGAGTCTCGAGTCAGACATCCAGATGATGTGGCTGGCCCAACAAATTTGATGTTGGATCAGTGCCTCAATACTCATGTTTTCAGCCTTCAGTGTCTTTGAGAAATACAGGTGCATGAGATGGTTCTCCTATATAT
>JAGPOW010000797.1:27726939-27752828 GCA_030014935.1 Caiman crocodilus | reverse complement strand
CTCACCGTCCGGTTCTCCCGTCCCCGGTGAGTCTGCTGCCTCTTCCTTCGCTCCCTGGGGTCCCTCTCGGGTCCCTAGGGACGGCCCGGCGCCGTCACATTTAGCCTTAGATGCATTCCATAGTTCTGCCCTCATCGGACATGCCGGAGGGTTGTAAGACAAGTGGGATATGAAAAGTTGGTCTTCCACATCTGCTCAAACTCACTCAGAGTCCTATATGGAAATACTAAAAATCGGAAATGACACAAAGGTGGTTGGTTTTGTGTTCTTCCATGATCCCATTTACTCATCACTAGGAACACGGAGAATCAAGGAATAGACAGGGACGTTTTTTTAACTTAAACTAGGTTTCAGTAAAAACATTCAAAATAAGTTAATATTCTTCAGAAGAATCCCAGGCTCAGGGTCAGCAAGACAACCAACAAAATACAACTCAGACCTCATTACAGTCTGTTAAAAATAGAAGAGGGCCTTGTGCACAGAAGGTTGGGAATAGGAGAGAGATCACCTGACACAGTCTAGATAGGCACTTTCACCATAATACCAAGGTTCTCCACTGTACGACATGGGCTCAGCCTCCCACTGACATCACTGGGTGATCTGAATGTACAATACACAATGAAGAACCGTAACACAACAAAAACACCTGCAGGGTGAATGCCAGAACTGGGCTTTACCCTTGGCATAGGGAATCTGCTTCACTGGCCCACAAAGCAAATGTAAGGCATGTGGGTTGGCTGTTTTCCCAATACACAGGAAAGTCACCCGGATTGTTTAAATCTGGCAGACCAGGGGTGTCAGGCTCTGGGTTCCTCCTTGCAGACAGCCTGCTGTCCTCCTATGTTGGGGGAGGAGCATATTGAAGAGCAGCTTGTCCTCTAGGTTTAAACATTGCTAAGGAAGATTTTAACCAGGGCTACCATTGCAACAGTAGCATACACCTCCTTATGACCTCAAATTACACATACAAGCTTCCCTCGATTTATGCCGGTTCTTTACATGCAAATTCACTCTTATGCAATGAGCATATTTAAACCCATAATTTGTTATATACAAGGTAAAATCGCTCTTAAGCAATCAACATAAATATCCCCTCTACCTCCACCCAAGCAAGTAAGTCTCTGGGGGGAGGGGAAAGGGCCATGGCCCAATACATCCCAGCCCTGGCTGCAGCAGCCTTGGGAGTGGCCAGTGCCTGCAGCCGCTAGGCTACACCATGCCCTGGTGCAGGCCACTGGTGTCAGCTGCTCCCAGAGCTGCTCCAGTGCAGGCTGGGGTGAGTGTGGACAAGCCGAGTCCCTAGTGGCGCAAGGCATGGCACTCACCCCAGCCCTGGGAGCTGCTGGGCTGCACTGTACCCCAAACCTCCCAGGGTTCTGTCATTTCCCACTCACCCCTTCCCATGCTGGAGCAGCCCCAGCAGCAGCCGACACCAGCGGCCTGCAGCCACTGGGCTGCACTGTGCCCTTGTGCAGGCCTCTGGTGTCAGCTGCACCCGGGGCTGCTCCATCATGGGCTGGGGTGAGTGCAAAGAAGCAGAGCCCTGGGAGCATGGGGTATGGCACACACCCTGGCCCTGGAAGCAGCCCATTGCAACTGCCGGTAGCAGCTAGACTGCACCATGCCCCAAACGCCCCAGGGCTTTGCCACTCTCCACTGACCCCTTCCTGTGCTGGAGCAGCTCTGGGAGAGGCCAACACCAGTTGCCTGCAGCTGCTGGGCTACACCGTGCTCTGGCACAGGCAACTGTTGTCAGCTGCTCCCAGGCCACACTCCAGCATGGGCTGGGATGAGTGCAGACAAGCAGAGCCTCAGGCAGGTCATGACAGTCACCCCAGCCCTGGCTGCAGTGAGTGGGGAGTGGTGACCAGCAGAGCCCCAGGTGGTTTGGGGCATGGTGCTACCAGGGCCAGGGTGAGTGCCGCACCCCACACCCCTGGGGCTCCACTTGTCTGCACTTACCCCAACCCATGCTGGAGCCACCCCAGGAGCATCTGACACCAGCTGCCTACACCAGGGCATGGTGCAGCCCAGCTGCTACAGGCAGCTGATGTCGGCCACTTCCAGGGCCACTGCATTTGGGGCTGGGTGAGTGCTGCTGTTCCCTCTGGTTTCCTGCCTTGTGCAGCCCCTGGAGCAGCACCCCTCCCCCCATCCTCTTCCTAGTCCCATCCTCACTCTCTCCCTCACCATCATGGGAACCTGTCCCTATTAGTTACATTATAAAGTGGGTTTGCTTTCTGCAAATTCAATTTATGCACCAATCTCTGGGAACACATGTATTGCAAAAATAGAGGGAAACCTGTACTTGTTTCCTTTGTAAAATGCTACACCAGTGTCATTGCAATGCAAATACAGACTTAATCTTCTAAAGTATCTGCCAGCAGTGAGCTGAAAAGTTTAAACAGTTGTTTATAAATGAGGCCTTACAGCTGTTCCATGAGGTAGGGAGATATTATCCACATTTTTCAACTGGAGAAACTAAGTTACAGAAAGTTAAAGTGATTTTTTTTTCCAAAAACTGCCAACTCACTCACTGCTTGGCCTGAGATCAGTTGGATTGTAGGTATCCAATGATTCTGAAATTCAGGACTGATTCTACAGTCTACATCAAAGCTTGCAACTGTTCCCAGTATTTGTTTTCTGGTTATTCCTCCCAGAAGAAGCCAACAGTTTGTTTGGGTAAGCATTTCTAGAGAATCTGGCCTTTCCCTTAGCTTTTATGATTTTTGTATGCATTACACCACTTGCATCTAGGCAGAGGATTCCTCCTCTGAATCCCTCTTTATTCCACAGTCTAATGACCAGAGAAGCTAGACGTACATTGTACTTTAACTCTTGATTGTGTTCTGGTACTTCAGCATATAATGTCTTTATGTCTTTGCTGCACAATTCCATGATGCTAATCAAGTTGTTTTTCTGCAGTCTTTCTTTAATGGGTTGCCCCCTACCTGCCTCAATAGCAGGTATTCATTCTTCATCCAGCAAATGTGTCCTATCAGTTGGTATTTCCTACTCATTGCCACACCAATGACTTCTCCCTTTCATACAGATCCGTTTTCCTTCTCCGAGTTCCCCAATATAATTCCAAAGAAGGAAAGCCAAGGGGGGAATGATTGTTACTGAGTTTAAAATGCAGGTTACAGTTTAGAAGTTACAGATTCACTGTTGGGTCTAGCACAGACTTCCTGAGCAAAAGCTACTGGTATTAAAGTATGAAATTGCTTTGCTTTAAGTTGAAATCACCATCAGGATGGAAACTGAACTTGTTGATTTGAAACTGAAAACTGTGGGAGTTTGGCGACTAAATTCCTGGCCCTTCGTCTCTGTATGGCTCAGTTCCCATCTGTCAAAATCAGAACAATAAATCTTTCCTTCTAAGCTCTTCAGGACAAGGACTATCTCCTGTTATATATCTGTACATTCTCTGGTATACTGGAGTCCCAATCTAGGGTATCCTAGGTAATGTTGCATTTTTAGCTACTTCCAGTTTACCTCTGTCTGCAATACTTCTTTCCTTCAATACTAGTTTACAGTGTTGCTTGTTCTAAAAGTCCTCCCAGAAGCAGCCAACTTCTTCCCAGAAGAAGTCTGTAGTTACCCAGGTCACTCTTTTCCTTCTTCCTTTCTCCACTCACATGATACACTGCCTGACATACATAACAGACTTATTAAAATGCCTTGCTACAAGACTGGCATTCTCTTTTGTTGGGTCTTTCAGAATTCTGAGATGGCCACAAGTAATCTTAAAAAGGCAAGTGTCCAGCTGAAGGAAGGCTACTAATTGACTTTATCAAGGATCAGTCTTGAAATCAATCTTGTTTAATGTTTTCACTAATGGCCCTGGCACAAAAGGGTGGAGCATGTGATGAAATTTGAAGATCAAGGCAAAGTGTAAGACCATTATTTAATGGGAAATGGGAGTAAATGACAGATAATGCTAAGAAGGATGAAGTACAAGTAAATTCTTTGCTTCACTCTTCACAAAAAGGAAGAGAGAGGAATCAAACTAACCAGGAATTAAAAAAAATAAATAAATAAAATTTGAACAAGATAGGATCATAGGCCAAAAGACAGTAAAAAGAAAAAGAACAGATTAAAGCATATTTAGATAGGTTAGATATATTCAAGTTAGCAAAATCTGAAGAAATTGAACAAAATACTTAATTGATAATGGCTCGTATATTACTTTATCTAATTTATCTTGAAGAAGTCATGGTAGGGTAAGGGATACACCACTGGGCTGACAAAAGGGAAACATGGCACCTATCTTCGAAAAGCCAAAAAGTGAAGACCTGGGAAATTATACATCTGTCACCCTAGCTTTGACATGGAAAGATACTAGAATGAATAAAATCATGTGAAAACAATCTAAGTTTTCTTTGAACTGGCCTACTGGGTAAGGGGAAACCAGGAAATGTGGTTCATGCTGACTTCAGTAAGATTCATGACATTGTCACAGGACATTCTCATAAGTTAAGGGAAAAAAGTCTATATGACATCACCATGAGATGTGTGTATACTCACTGTCAAATTCAAGGTGGGTTTTGCTTTGGACTTGGTTGAATTAGATATTTTCATTCATCAGCTAAATAATGAACTACAAGGCACTTATAAATTTGTGGATGACAAAATTGCCCACAGTCAATAAGATGAAATTCAATTAAGACAAGTGCAAAAAGTTACACTTAAGAAGGAGAAATCAACTACAAGTTATAAAATGGTAAATAACTGGATAGGCAACTGATATAGATCTAATGAATCAGAAACTGAAAACGAGTCAACAATATGATGTTGCTGCAAAAAAGGCAAATCTTTCTGGGACTCAAACAGGAGTGTCATATGTATGACACAGGAGACAATTATTTGCTCTAATGAGTGATAGTGAGCTAAAGTATTCAGTCTAGTTTTGGGTACTACACTTAAGGTGTTCACAAATTGGAAACAGTTCAGAGAAAAGACAAAAAAAAAAAAAAAGCATGGCCTGTGAAGAAAGCTTGACAGCGCTAGGTTTGTGTAGAAAAAGAGAAAAGTGTTAGAAGACTGTTATCATATATTGAAAGTTGCAATACAAAGGATGGTTCTAACTTCTTAATTCATCTCCATATGCACTGAGGGGCTGGACAAGAATAAACTGACTTAATCTGTAGCAGATTTAGTTTAGGTATTTGGGGAAACTTATAAAGGCTAGTAAAGAATGAGAAAGGCTATCAAGGGATAATGAAATCTCCCTCACCAAAGGTTGTTAAGAACAAGTAGGACAAACATTTCTTGGGGCATGACTGAGTACTTATCTTACGCAAAGCAGGAGCATGTTGAGATAACCTTTTGGAGTCTCCTTCTAGCTCTACAGTTTTACAATTCCAGGAATCCTGAAGGCCTGTCTTAGCTCTCAAAAATATCATCCTTGTCCAAAAACCTGAAAAAAAATAACTTCAATTAGCCTTATTTTTAGGACTCCTATGGCCCACATTCCCTGTGCTCCTGCATATCATATTTCCTCAGCCTGTTTGCCTCAGAGTGGCATAGCTATACTGTACAAAATAACAAATGCTGTAAGAAACAAGGGTCATAAAGGGAAACAGGAAAGCTGGGAATTTGAAATGAAAAAAATAATGCCATTTCCTTCACTAAAACTTTGGAACCTATTGCCACAAGATTGCATTGAGACCACAAAGAAAGAAAAGGAAAATACCCACTGATACTAGTAAAGGTTTAAAACTAAGCTTGCAAATGGTTTAGTCTACAGCATAACTAACCTTTAACTGTTAGGAGGAACTTTCCCAAAGCAGCACTTATCTCCTTACTACTTTTCATGGGGCAGCATGAATCTTCCTTTGAAACAGCTAGTCTTTCCAGGGACAGGATTTAGACTAAATGACCCATTTCTCCGATTCACTGAAGACATCCCTATATTTTTTCCAAGACTATGTTTTATACTGTGTGAAAGCTGAACCTCTCCCCCTGAGCACCTACCTCCATGTTAACGAGAAAAAATAAACTCATTTTTATCACTGTATCTAAACCTATTTTGGATTTGATTTCATAATGCTTGAAAACTTGAATCTTTTTGCCAGATGATGGTTTCTATACTTCTTCGAGAAAGAGCTCCACCAAATCCTACTCCCCAAGTTGGAAAAGTGTAGCACAGGAAGATTGCCTAGGTGTAGTTTTATACTACTACTGCTATACAGCCATGAAAACTTTGTAAGTGTAACAAATACCTGAACAACTCATGAATACAAACCCCTAAGTACAAACACACCAGGGCTTCTATAAACCATAACAAGGATACACATAGCAGGGATTCCCCCTGACAAATTCCTTAAGAGCCAAAAGGACTCAGCCAGCCAGCCACAATGCCAACCATTTTCCCCAAATAGCTTTACCTGAAATCCTTATATAAACCTACCTGAAAACCTTGAGTATATCCCAGCACACTCCTTTTATAGCAGGGCTGGAATGGGATTTAATCACCCACAGCTGGTTCAGCCTTGTTATCTTGCAAATCCCAGCTCTTATTGTAGGCAACTGTGTTCCCAGCATTAAGGCTGGGAGAGAAGGATCAACCCTTTCCTTGATAAACTATAGCTAGGATCTATACATGCTGCCACAGGGAGTCAGCATCAACTGTTTGTAAAGCCCGGTTCTTAATGGATTATAATAATACCACAGCTTTTCTATTTCAGAGACAATGTATTATATAACAGTGAGTATCCAGAGACCATCTGCACTTTGAGGAGGTCCCAAATGGTGTTCTATCAATGCTAACAACATATTCATTGCTGTAAAATTTAGTGTGTGAATTTTGACAGTCTGCTATGTACAAAGTCAGTACTTAGTGTGATACTTGTCTCTTTGGGTTTAGGAATATATCAGTCCATATGCAGTTCCTTCCTGGACTAGCGAAGACATTTGGTTAAAAAGGCTTACTTCTTTTTCTTCCATTAATTCATTTCCAATGTGAAGCCTCATCAGCTATCTAACCAAAGGTGTTATAAAAAAGTACCTCACAGTCAGCCAATTGCTAGCTAATTCCATATTGTCCCTGCATAGCCTGGTGGCAGATCCTATCTATGTACTTACATGGCCATTACCTGCAAGGCAAGGAAGTACTATTGTCTTCATTTGACAGATAGGACAGATGGGGAAAGGCAGAGTGACTTAGCCACAATCACAAAAAAGCTTGTGATGGAGCTGGGACTTGGATTCAGGTCTTAAACTAGTGCCTTAACCCTGGTCCATCGTTTTGTTCTAGGTGGTCAAGACAATCAGAACTATCTCTCCCCCCCCCCCATATCTATTGCTAGGGGGTGATAGCAACTGCATAGTAATTTGAGTAAAACTAGATAAAGTAGGAGAGGGGAGGAGTGTGTTGCCATTGCTCATTCTGTACCTGCTGTGGGAAATGTACAGATTTTGGCCCCCAGGATTTTCACCAAGTGCAAAGGAGAGCTTTGCAAAAGGACCTAAGCGATTTAGAAACATAGGCACCATTGACTTTTACAAGGATTTATGTTCCTAACTTATAAAGGTACATTTGAAAATTCCACCCTAAATTATTGTTGCATTTAAAAGACCTGTAAAACCAACTGGCTGGTACCACCCTGTGTCATGAGTTAAAAATTTAGCCCTAGACCTTGTATATCTACAGTTCCCATAAATACTTAATTGAAGGATGCTCCTATTTATAGGACTATTATTTGCAGCTACAGATGCTAAAAGTTAATAGTTCTTGTCACATGAGAGCAGTTTGCCATATGCTCTGATTATTTCAACTATGAATGAGAAACAGAACTGTGAAGCCACATTTCTTGCTTTAGAAAAACAGCTGTGCTCACTGTGTTATCTAAATGGAGTTGACACCTGTGGGGCAGAGTTATTTCTGCAGAAGTTTAGGGACTGACACATAGAGAAAAGAAAGAAATGTTGTGTCTCCTCCGATCAGGGATTTTTGCAGTAGTACTGGGTGGTGCTTTAACTGCAATGTCCTCTATGGAGAACCACATGGGCACAGAATGACGAGGGTACCATCTGCCCAGGTATGCTCCTTCCTACTCCTGCTCTGCTCATCAGACACCACAACACCTCTTGGTCAGCTTCATATAGAGTGCTGACTTGTTGGAGCCAGCTCCTTATTTAAAATACGAAGTGCTTATACTAGGGATACCTGGGGTGTGGGCTGTGGAGATGATTCAGCTGTCCAGACTTCTCTTTACACCAACCTTACTCATGCAAAAGGCTGGAATATAATGGCCAGTTGTGTTCTATATCTCTAAAGAAAAATAAAGATATCCCTAGGTGGCCTGTCTGCCCATGTAGCTATCTATCTGAACAGCCCAGATTTGTGAACCCTTACTCTTGGAAAAGAGAGGAAGAATAATAGACAGCATAGGAAGGGACCTCAAGAGGCCTAGTCCAAGCCCCTGCTCAAAGCAGAACCAGCTCCAACTAGATCATCCCAGCCAAAGCTTTGTCTAGCCAGGTTTTGAAAACCTCCACGGATGGAGCTTCCACCACCTCACTTCCACACTGCTGACCCATATTCAGCTTGTAACCCCCAGGTCCTTTCCTGCAGAAAGAGGGAGACTATGTTTAAGTCAGGTAAGTGGGTGGGTGTACATGAAAAAGAAGAGGTGGGTTAGGGTGCATCAGAACATGTGGAAGAACTTGAAGGAGCAGGTATAAAAGGTAATGCAATTTTTAAAAGAAAACTCAGATTTACAGAAAAATAAATACTTTCTGCAACAATCACAGCAAAAAAAAAAAACAGCTAAAAAATTGCAAAGCAATTACACTAAAAAAATGTTTGAGTCATTAAGGCAGTATAAGTGATCACCCCTCTAGCTAAGGTAGGCCCAGAATTATTGACTGCAAATCTATGGGCAAAACTCAGAGTCATAACTATATGTTACTCCAGCTGGCCTGTGTTGGCTGTCTTTTATCAGGCACTCTAACCCTGCACTGATTTTGGTCTGCCGTATAGTTCACACAGATGCTACCACTGGCAGAACTGCAATCCAGCGGTATAATAAGGCAGACCAAGACAGCGGGACGTGTGGGGGCAGCGATGACTTCCAGTTGCTGCCATGTCACTGGCACAATCATGTAGCTGTGACTAGAGCCACCCCTATGGGTGTGCAGGACCTGGGGCATATTAACCTGTGTGAGGCTGTGGGGGGAGGGGACGGTGACAAGCAGCCAGAGCGTCAAGTCAGAGGCACACGGCAGCGGCACAGGGTGGTGGCACCCTTGACACATGCCAATGCCACTGTCCACGGGGCCCTCCAAAGCATGGGGCCCAGGTCAGTTGCCCCAGTTTGCCCCCTCACCCCCCCACAGGACAGCTCTGGCTGTGACAGCAGATGTTAGTTCCTACCTACCCCCCACCCCCAAATATGGCACCCTGGGGCTGCTGCCCCAGTTGCCTTGCAGTAGTGACACTA
Source organism: Caiman crocodilus (assembly GCA_030014935.1). Taxonomy (NCBI): domain Eukaryota; kingdom Metazoa; phylum Chordata; order Crocodylia; family Alligatoridae; genus Caiman; species Caiman crocodilus. The sequence continues at coordinate 27,743,382 of JAGPOW010000797.1, read as the reverse complement.
TTGCTGAAATCAGAGTGGATTATTATTATTTATTACTATTATGTATGTTTCTGTATGACTTGACTGCCAAGGAGCCGACAAAGAACAGGACCTCATTGTTTTTGCCATAATACAAAAACAAAATAATCAGGCCTGATTGTTTTCCCCAAGATTAGGCAAGGCTCTTTGTGCCATTCATTTTCAGAATGATCCACTTTAAAGTATTGCAGTGACACTTAGAAGCTACCAGATCTGTAAACAAAGGACTGCTAGAAGAGAGATGTTATCTTTTGTGTAACAGTTTTCCAGACAGATTTTGATCTGGCTCAGTTCATACATACTATGCATTTGGTGTTCTTGTTTATCATCAGATTCCATTTTCTGCTCAACAGCTACACATTTCTAGCAAAATGGGGTGCTCATGTCCTTTCGCTAGCATCAATACAGTGTGGAAATGCCTTCATTACAGCTACCTAGACACTGCGCTGCCTATGTGCATTTAAAGTCCAAGTCTAAAAGGCTGCAGACAGAGCACATACAATCATACTCATTTTAGCCACTGACAAGTCTGGAGGACAAATTCTGACTCAAGAGTCTTTGTTGATCATTTCAACTCACATAACATGCTCATTTCCTCAGAAATGCACTGGATGCAGAGAAGCCATGAGTGCTCACAGATGGTACAAACAAAATACAAAAGAAAAATGTTTGAGAACAGCTGACTGCAAAATAAGGCCCATTTTGAGGCTTCTGAATAGGCTCTGACCATGGTTGAAAAACACTAAAGGCCAGATTCATTCCAGCTGACCCAAAGGGACACTATGATCCTTTGGGTCCAGCTAGGCCTTGCAGCGTCCCCTTCTTTTCTTTCCCCCTTCCCTACCTGTTATATTCTGAACACTGTTTTCTATGTAGAAGCTGAGCTTCCTGCAGTCCCTTCATAGCATTTCATAAGTAAGTGAAAATGCTAATGCACCTCTGATTTAGTTAGTGTATAAGGTGCAAGTTTACCCTACCTTCTGCTTGGTATGAAGTGGTTACTGTTCAGCTCTATGTTCCTAGAACAGGAGGCCAATCTATCAGTCCTGCTCTACCTTCACAGAAACCTGCCCTCCCGTTTTTCTGCAAGAGATATTCCAGATTGAAAGGGGAAAATAGTGAAGTCAGTGACATAGGTAGAGTTTTCATGCATACTGGCAATGCTGTAGCCGGTTGCAGAACAGATACCAATTACTGCAAACTTCAGGGCTGTCCTCAACTACACTGACTCCCTGGCAGCCTCTAAAAAGGGGAGAACATTTCTTCTCTGTCTTTGAGTTGGTGCAAACACTAATGCTTGGAAGTCAATGGGTGCCAGTGGCTCCCAAGTTCTGGAAGTGAGCTGTGTTTGGTCCTTTAACTATACCAGTATCTCTGTTCTGGTAGAATCTGGACCCACAATCCCATCTGGGGAAGCATCTATGGTGGCAACTGAAGTATAGATGACAAGGAGGCATCATCATCTTATTTGGTTTTGGCTCCATCCAATACATTTTCACTTTCAAAATTGACCAGAGAGGAGCAGAGAGGGACCTGACTGGTCTTATCTCTTCCTGGCTTTCCTACCTTTCACATTAAGGACTCAGTGTCCTGTTACAAACCAAAATACCTTCCAAACATGAACCACTTTGTCTTACAAGAAAAATCATTCCAAAATTGCGCTTGATATTTATAAAAATTGGAGGCTTAAATGATTTCCAGTGTCTCCCCTACTCCCAAACCAGTGAGTCTTTGGGTCCTGAAAGATATAAAGGCAACAGAGAAAAGGGTTAATAAGCATCCACTACATCTCCTAGCACAGTCAGTTCCCCAGCACGCCCACATGCAGCAATGTATGCAGGGAAGCTGAAGCTGTCACTGAAGTGAGGCAGCTATCTCAGGTGTCTGCTACAGTCTCCTATGATTTGAAAGTGAATCTAGAGAAAAAGACATATCATTTATAGAAGCAGAGGCTTAGCTCTCTCCCCACACCCTACCGACAGAGCAGCTCTTGCCTCAGCAAAACCCAATGTGTTATGTCAGGATCAGTGTACCCCTGGCAGCCAGATGCAAAACAGTGTACCCCCAGCAGCTGGACATGGAGTGGGGGAGGGCGAGGTGCAGCTGGATGCGGAGCAGGGGTGGGGTGCATGGCCAAACACAGAGTGGTGGCAGCCACCGCATGTGAGCTTCCCCTGCCCCCCACGTCTGGCCAGGCAGGTGGCACCTGCACAGCAGTATGGGATGGTGCCTGGCAGCGCTCTGTCCCTGCCTGCCCATGTGTACTCCCTAGGGCCTTCTCGAGTACCCTTGGAGGTACTGTACCCTCGGCCGACAACACCTGTGTTACATCATCTCACTGACAATCTGTATTTGCTGAAAAGCCCTTACTACAGGAGATGATGAAGGGAGATACAGGCAGTAGCTAGGTCTCTTGGAAGTGTCTGGCCAGATCTTCCTTTCAGAGCTGAGCCCAGACCCATCCCATGTCAGGATCAAAAGAAAAGAGAAGGGAGTTTTTTATGTCAGCAAGGGAACCACAAGAATAACAAAATAAATCAAGGAAGGAAACAGCTGTGCTTAAATATTCAGCCATGAAAAGAATCACAGTAATAGAAATCTAAATTCCTTACCACCAGGACTGGTGCCACCCATACCATCATCCCAGGCTCCTGGTGCAGTGGTTTGGGGTGGAGGAGGAAAATCCAAGTGATTCTCCAACACATCATCCATAGTGCAGCTGTGGGAACACAGTGGAGTGTGTCCTCTTGCTCTTCAGGATGCATCACAGGACTTTAAATGCAGTGTACATGGAACAAAGCAAACACATAAGTCTCGGCCTTAATAAGTGTCAGGGACCAGGCTTCTGGAAAAATAGGAAGAATAGTGCAGAGAATTATGGGATAGGAGAAACAATTCACAGGCACAACAGAGTGCTGGGTGTGGGGATGCATTGCCCTGTGTCTCTCCAATGTGAAAGCTAATGTGAAAGCACTGCACTGCAACACACATGGGCAGGAAGTGGAAGGAAGGAGGTGGCAATAATGTTTGCAGTGCCAGGCTGCCTAGCATAAGTGAATTCAGTCCACCCACTGCACCTATGGAAGATGAGGCCAGGCCTCCCACACAAGGCATGCCTGGGGAGCAAGGGAGCAATTCAAAGGAGCCACATCTCTTGAGAAAACGGAAGGGGCAACCAGATAGGTGAAGCGGCTTATTCAGGGCTCAGGGTCGCTTAAGGTCCCGGTGACCTCCAGTGTCCAATGCAGAGGTCTCGGATGGGCTGGCATGTGTGAGCTCTGGACAGGGCGCAACCGCGTGTGTTGTGCACAGATTTACTAGCGGGGGGAGTGGAGACAGGACTGCTTGTTTGACTGTCTCCGACCTGTTTCTCCCAGGCATCCCGTCCCTAGGCTAGGGCTCTTCCCCGTGCCAGGCGGCCGCAGCCCGCGGGCAGGAGGCGAGGGGCTGCCGCGCCCCCGCCCCGCGGAGCAAGAGCCTGGCAGGCACCGGCGCCGGGCATCAGCGCCAGAGGAAGGCACAGGCGAGGGGAGGGTGCCCCTGAGATTTTCTCCTCCTGGGCTGAAGGGGGGACTCTGTTTCTCCTCGTTATTTTGCAAAGCAAATCTAGCTCCTCTGCTTTGATCTCCCCCAGGGGCCTAGCGGGGTTGGAGTGAACCGAAGTGGTGCCCTGGGCACGCACACCTCTCCGCCCCTCTCGTTTTCTCCGGAGTCCCTTTTTTTACAGATCTTTCTGAAATGATTTGGCCAACCCGCTGGCGCTGCTCTCCTTCGCTTTACCGCATTGCAGAGCTCGCTAGGAATGAATTACCTTTGCAAGGAGCATTCAGAGAGCGGAGAGCCCATCCTGCCCCTGCAGACAGCGGGTGGGGGCCGCCGGCAGCCCAGAAATGCCATGACAAATGTGCAGAGGTGGGAGCTGTTATCTGCCGAGATTATCATTTATTGTTTTCCCGGATTCCTGTTTCATTTTGTGCTCTCCCATTTTGAAAATAGAAATGTGGGGGTTGCTGGTAACGATTTCCCGCTTCGCTCCTGGACCAGCGAGCTATGAAGCTAGTATCAGAAGGTGGCCGTGCATTTCAAAAGCTTCCAACCTACTGAAGGTCAATCGAGGAAAGCGTGGTGTAAAGGCAATTCCTTCCTTCTTTCCTCTTTCCAGATAATGAAGCTGTTTTGGCCCTTTATCATGAATGTCTCCCTTTATACTACAGCTAGCAATGCAAAGCTTGTCCGTATTTTGGGGAGTGCCGGTTTCACGAATCTCTCTGAATTCCGTGACAAATCCCGACCATTTCATGTTGTCACGGGGCCTTTTTTTCTCCCCTTGCAAGAACGAAAGAAGATATCTGCGCCGATTCCTGTATCAATGTTATAGGTTGTACTCAGGCAAGATTCCCTGGAAAATTAACTCGGGTTTGAGGGCTAGGAGCCGGTTACACAGTAGTTTAAAGCATTAAAATAATTAATTACTGTGCGAGGTGCTTAGCTTCCACAATGGGATCTCTCACCTGTTACAAAGAATTGTTTTAGATGATTGCTACTTACATAACGTGGCTACGCTAACTAGCCTGGCTATTCGTACTATTATTGATGTTCCTCCTAATACTATTTATAGCATGCAAAATAAATAGCCCAGGTATAAGGCACACGAAATGCACGTAGCCAATAGCTGATAGGAATTAAATCTCTCCTCTCTCTCTGAACATTCATTTGAACGGTCATTTTAACGAAAGGTTAAGAAGAGAAGCAAATATTTTTAAACCTTGCCCCTGTGCCCAGAGATCTCGTCCTGATCAAGATGTTTGCATTCAGGACTCAGGAGCAAGGCTCGCTGTGGGCTTCAGGAATCGCTTGTTAAGAAAAAAACTCCACCAGTACAGCTGTCCCTTTGAAGGCGCATTACAGTCCCCAGCGCACAGGCAGGACCTTTCTCTGGGCTCCAGGTGAGGACGGGCTGGAGCGGGGAGTGCAGAGCTAGCACTGATTATCTTCTCCGAGGGATCTCCCTCGGGCAATGAGAACCCAGAGCAATTAGTCGACTGGGCACGAGTATATAAAGGGAGCACCTTTCGAGCCGAGAGGAAACGAGAGCTTCCCCCAGGTAGCTTTTTCGGGCATCATAATCAGCGTGGGGTCCTCATAGTCCAGCTGCAGTAGTTGTGTCACAAGCTGGAGCCGGGTCGTTCAGAGATGAGGTCGATCCTGCCATCGATCGTTTGGGTCCCTGCAACCCCTCTGTGTCAGGGGCTAAAAATAATAATAATAAAATAAAGTTACATCAGAGAGTGTTTGAGGGGCCCTGAGGCGTGGGAGGGGGCTTTATTCTAAGGCACTGCTGTGTTGCTCAGTTGTGTGCAACCTGGACGGGGATGTCCCGGGAGCAAGGAGTCCCGGAGGTGTGAATCCTTTTCCAACAAGGGCTGTATCTGCACCCCGGCATGCTAGTCAAAGCTGCAGTGTTAAGACTGGGCACTAGCATTTCCGAAGGGATCCACCCGTTGCAAAGTGCCCTTTCAGCCCCACCTCGTACTGGCCCGGCTTCCCCCTGGTGAAGGGTAGGAAGCTGGCGTGGGATGGCCCTCCGCGGCAGAGGAAAGGGGGGGGAAGAGAAGAAAAGATGTTGAAACCCTGTCCCCAAAGATCTCAGTCCTGACTCAGGACTCTGGATCAAGGCTTGCTATGGGCTTCAGGCAGAGTTTGTTCCGGATTAGCTGGAGGCTGCTGTGCTGGACTTTCTCCCTCTTCGTCGTCTCTTTCGTTCCTTCTCTTGCTCCTTGCAGAAGATCAGTAAAGGAGGCATCTTCCCTTCCGCCGCTCCTACCTGCCCTTGCCCCCTGCAGACTCCCGTTCACTCAGTCCCTGGAACAAACCAGGCCAGCCGCGTTCATTATGGTTTGTTTCTCTTTATTGTTTGATATATTTATGTACCACGTTATATGTTAAAGATAGATTTTCTGATATACATTTTTCATCTGATTTACCACAAGTACACCACACAGACATTTGAAACAGCTCCACAGATCTGGTAGATTGCACAGAATGAGGTGTGTCTTGTTTTGTTTCTGTAGCCCGAACACTTTCAAATCCAACACGCTTTTTTTTTTTTTTTTTTTTAGAAATTATGATTAGAAAACAAAACGAAAAAGAAAGCCCGAGAACTGAACTCCGAGTCTGTGGCTTCAGCTGGAGGCGAGCGGTCTAAGTGGAAGTGAAGCTCTTACCGGCTGTGCGTTGGGGTGGAAGAATGAAGCAGTCCTGCTCTATGCTATCGCTACCGTGTAAACGGTACGGGCGCTGGGGTCCTTGGTACCAGCCGTTGTTACCGCTTTGGCTTGCTGGGCTGTTGTACAACCTAGCGCTTGTCTGCAGCCATGCCTCACATTGCATATAATAAGGGACCTCACTGTCCACCCTCCTCCCCACTACTTAATTATTTGCTTCTAATTTTAAGCACAATAACCCAAATCCATTGGATTGGCAGCTGTGTTTCAGCTCCTGAAACACTGGATGGCATAGTATTTGCAAAAATATTCAGAATCGTGATTGTTTCCAAATAGGGTATTTTACTATCATAAAAGATACGTATATAGAGAGAGAGGGAGGACTATTGTTTTAGGGGGTAGAGGGCCTCAGATATTTTCCTTCAAACTTGCTAAATAAGAAAAAATATATTTAAATCTTAGCTTATTAAAAAGACTGTAGGGGAAATACTTTATTATTTTCTTAGCTTCTTTTTAGCCTCTTTTTAGTTTCTATGACATATAATTTGTTGGATGCATGTAACTAAAATAATGAATCTTTTCTTTAAAAGGATGCATAATTATTTGGCTATGTGGATGTTCAACATAATTCTCCTTTTAAAGCAACCAGCTCCGACCATTCTTTACTCGTCAGAATTGGTTCTAAAAGCCTCTATGAGACCTTCTAAAGAATGGATGAACCCAGACACGCTGCAGATACCACCTATAACGAAAATAGCGACATCAAAAAAGACATGGTGCCACAAAAGCTTCCTCCACAAGAGTTTGAGGTGGAAGAGACTTGGGAGCAGGAAACAGAGACCTGCACCTGTGAGGCTCCCAGTAAGACCCATCAGGAGGGCAAAGTGAGGGACATAGATAGCCATTAGCAAGGTGAAAACTACCAGACCACATCTGAGGGTGAGTCCCCAAGACTTGAGCCTCCCATCACCCCCATAACAGTTGGGAAAGAATGCCCTGTTTCCATCTTGGAAAAGGGATCTCTCCAGCACTTCCACAGCGGCAAAGAAGGGCAAGGGGTAGGAAAGCAAGGCTTTGGCCACCAAAAAAATGTTGACTACTGCCCTAATGGTGGATGGCAAGTTGTCTGTGATGACTTCTTTAGTTTCATCAGCCCAGGTCAGATAGGCTACCAAGGCAAAGAGTCCCTTGAGGATGCAAGCTGCTATGTGAGTCCAGTTCATCATGCAATGAAACTCCTTAGGATTCTGCATATTCCCCTCTAAGGAAGGCAGAAAAATTTGGGAGGTGTAACTAAAGACGATTATGCCAATGGAGATGGGGAACTTCTTCACATCAATGTAAAATTTGACTTTGTCCCAAGCCCAGTCACGCGCTCTGGAAAGACAGTAGGCAATCACTAAAATGTTGATAACAAAGTGGGCCAAGGTGCAGAGCAAGCTGAACTTCGAGACAGCCTTGAGGTTCTTCAAGAAAGCACAAGGCAGGAGCACTGCTGTGGCAATGATGGACCAAGATTTCTGGGAGACAGGCAAGTTTGGGAAGCTGTTGTACATCAGGTTTCCACTGACCACCACATAGAGAATGCAGGTCATGACCAGCTCAATGATCTGAGCCACGTTCACAATCCTCCCTCCAAGCTTGGGAAACCTGGGAGCGCAGCAAGCGTTGGCGATGTCCACGTAGGAGTCTCTCACCCTGACTATCTCCCCATCTTCGTTCTCTTCGTAAAGACAGCCAATAAGGATTTTCCCAGTGTAGCAGCAAACCACTGCAGCGAAAATAATTAAAAAGAGTCCTAGGTATCCACCATGAAGGATAGCATAGGGCAGGCCAAGAACAAACATCCCCTAGAAAGAGACAAAATGGATACTGTGTTGCTCATTTTAGCAAGAGGACTGCACGCCCGCTCCCATGTCCCCACCCATACACCCTCCCGCAACCAGCCTCAGGGTAACTCAATGCAGGTAAATCAGAGAAACCAGCGGTGAGGCTCCGCTTCCTCCAGGGCATGGGAAAAATCAAAGGGAAATTCCACAGTTTTTCGGCGTTGTGTCCATCTCTTTCTAACGTCTTCACACGCTCACACACACACACACACACACGTACGCACGTGCGCGCCTCAGCTGGAGCCACACTGCAATTTAAAGTAAAAGTGCACTCGCGCAGACTTTTTAAAACAGTATTCAATGGAAAAAAGGAAGAAGAAGAAGAAGATTTGTAGGAAAGAAAAGCCTCGTTTTTCCAGAACTGGGAAAGGAAGGGACCAGTTGGACCAGCTCCTTGGAAACCTTCACTCTTTTATCCCCAGATTCTTGTCACTAGCAGAGTTTGCCTCCAGCGATTTCATTTGCACAGCTACGTTTAACTCCTATGTCACTCGGGGGCTTGCATCTCGGTCCTGTCGGGGCAGAACCCGTGCAGCTCAGGGAAAGGAGCTGGGAATCGTTGCATCGCCCAATTAAAAACCCCATCAGGTTGCTTTACTCCCTGCCAAGCTGGCTTGGGCGTCCGGGCTTTGCTCTGGGACCTGCCAGTGTCAGTGGCATTGGGAAACACAGGGAGACACCTTTCAGCAGCCCCTCTGCCCTCCCCAGAGCCCAGGTTCCCCGATCTGGGACACAAGCCGCGCCTTACATAGCCGTCAGGGTGCTGTCGGACTCTGCAGGAGGGAAAGCCTCGATGCCCTCCTCTGCCCGGGCAGACTGCGGGGCGGGGGGGGGGGGGAGCAGCGGGCGCAGCGCCTGTGTAGGTGCAGTATGCTTGATTTTCTAACCGCTGCCCCGGGAGGGGAACATCTGGGGAGCACAGCTGCGGGACGCGGGCGCCTGCCGGGAACCAAGGACGGGATGCGGCTGCAGGCAAAGCCATTCGGGTCCCGGCTCACAACCCGGCACAAAGGCTCCTCCTGGGTGTGCAGAAAGGGCCGGGAGGCTTGTTCCTTTACACTGAAGAGCCGCGTGAAGGCTCTCGTACATGGCACGCGCGCAGGGGAGCGATGGTGTAAGCCCCGACCGCTCTCGTTCCGAAGCCGGGAAGGAGCTTGGCCCTTGTCGGGCTGGGGAAAGGGCTCGGCGCTTTTCTGCGGTTGGCAAAGGCCTCCCAGCGCCGCTGCTCCGCCAGCCCCGGCCCAGGCCGGGAAAAGTGCAGCGCGCTGAGCTCGGCCCAGAGGCTCTGTCTGCGGCGCGCTTCGCACCGTGAACAAACATCCCCGTGCCGATCTGGGGACGGGAATGCTTTTACACTGCTCCGGATCTACCCCCCGGTCAACAGGAGAGTGTGCAGCCGCCCACCCACAATGCCACAGCTCACACAGCCGCGGCCGGGCACCTCGCTCTCGGCTCTGCCTCGGCCCTCAGGCACCAGGGAGTCCCCCCCCGCTGCAAGCTGGTAGCCCCCGGCCTTGTGCCCATTACCTGGATGGCATTGGTGACGTTCCAGCCCGCTTCCCAGGCAGTGATCTTGGGCTTGCCTTGTCCGGAGAGCTCCGAGCACACGCCCTCATCCTTGGAGGCGGACGGGGGCAGGGGCCCGGTGCCGTCCCGCTGGTAGTGGATGTCGCCTTCCACGGGGGGCTCAGCTCCCTCTTCGCTGGCGTCAGACTTCAAGATGTCCATTTGCAGCCCCTGCCTGTGCTCCAGGTCCAGGTCATCGCAGTGAGCAAACCCAACCGCCTCTTCGTCGGTGGCCGCCTGGAAGCCCATCCTCGCGAACATGCCGCTCACCTTCGCCTGGGACTTGTTGGAAACCGAGGTGGCGACGTTGGAAATCTTGCTCCGGATTAGCGTGGCCATGGCGCTGCGCTGTCTCGCTCGGGCTCGGGAAAGGACGGGGCGAAGCTGGGCGCCGGGCAAGACGCCTGTGCTGCGGGCTGGGCAATGCCGCTAGCTCCACTCCCTATTGCAACTGCACCTGCTGCCTCTTCGTGCCCCTTGGAGCATGACACCGCTCAGTGGCAGCTCCTGGGCACCTCCATGGGAACTGCTCGCCCTCCGGCTGGTGCATATAGCCTGGGGAGCCCAGGAAGGTCCAGGGGGCTCTGGCGCGGGGACGGAGCGAGGAGGGCTGTCTGGATGCCCGGCGTCGGCTCTCGAGACTCCCCGTCCCCTTGCTGAGCAGCTGGTTGTCTCCGGCCTCACTGATGCCAGTGCAGTGCAGAGCAGCCGGAGGGGAGAGAGGCAAGGGGACGTGTGCTGATCACCAGATTGCCAACGCAAGCCTTTTCTTGTGCACACCACGTCTCCATCCCAATGCGTCCATCTAGCAGAGGAAGGGGAGAGGGGAGAGGATTGCTGCATTTCTGGGGGAGGTCCTACAGTCCCCACCAAAGCCCTGCTCCCCCTCCCTCCGCACACAGCAACACCCCCACCGCCTGGCCTGGGAACACTGCAGACTGGGAGGGGGGGGCAGGTTCCCCTCCCTAATGGAATATCTACAGGGACAGATCGAGATCTAGCTCTGGGTTCACCTTCCCAAAGCAGCAGCCCAGCCCCCATCTAGGAAAGGGATTCTCGATGACAAAATAGGGACCCCAAAGAAAACCCCCGGTGGGGGCAGGAAGGTTTCGTTTATAGCTATGCGTTTGGTTTCCCGAACGATTTTAAAATGCATTTCATTTGACTCGAAATCTGTAGGCCATGTTTGGCCACGTTTGGCCAGATCAGCCGTGCCCTCCCCTCCCCACCTACCACCTGCAGTACGGGAGACGCAGCCCCCCGCCGGCGGAGGCCTGCAAGGCTTTCTCCCCCTTGTGTGAGCACGGGGGACCTGCGGATTTCTGCACTGCTCGCTATTGTCTCTGTTTTACAGCTAGGGATCGGTCTGCCTGGATGGGGTTACTCCATATCGACATACAGGTGCAGAATCTCCCCTATTGTCCTTGTATCTGTAGCCAGACATAGTTGCAGATTTCTCGTTAGGAGTCCACATCTGCGTATTCTGGGGTATTGCTCATAATTTGTGTATCTACAGATTTACAGCTCTTTAATAAAGGCAGAGAGGTGCGATATGCTTGGATTTTGATTTCAGTCGCTTATGTTTATTTTTAAACACAAAAGCCTTAACATTATTCGTTGTTTTTATTTCATTCGTTTGCCTGGTTCAGCTACTGCAATCAGGATCTGCAGTTCGCAGTCCCTGTCTTATTCCACGTCCATGTGTTTGTGTTCCCCTGGGGAAATCTATCCCATTTCAGGGGCGATGTGTGATTTTAAAGCGACGTTTTCAAGGGGTGCCATTTCCCCCGCTCCTTCCACAGTAGGAAATCACCTTGAATAGTGTTTGAAATTATATTTCTAAAACGATTTTGATAGATAAAAATATGTATATCTATATATAGATATCTATATAGAGCTATAGAGAGAGAGCGAGATAAATATGTCTCTATATAAATAGATAGACATATCTATCTATCTATCTATCTCGTTTGCTGCTTTAACAAACGATTTGATTTCCCGTTAAACATATTTCCTTTAGTCTCTAACTTTTTTATGAAGGACAAACAGAGATATTGACATTATGATATGAGAAATTATGTGCTTATTTAGAAAACCGAAAGGCAGGGAGACTAACACAAATCTGAATAAGGGGACGATGCGGAGCTAAATTGCCAAACACCCCGAAGGGGGGAAAATATATCTTTTTAGAAGATGCTTTTAATAATGCGAACCAGTTGCCTCATCGAAACAAGAAGCAGCAGTAAGCACTGGGACCTTTACGAGACAGAAGCGCTTGATTTGTTATTGTTGCTGCTGTTTTCCTTTGCAGGGATCGTTGTGGCCATGTTCCGTGCTGGAAAGGTTCCTGGTTGCTGTTCCTTTCTGCAGAGCTAAGGGTCAAAGCCAACCCAGTCCAACCAAAAAAATTATGCTTATTTATAGCCCACGATTCTCTGCAAGAGGAGGAAGACAGAGCGGCGCATTAGCAAAACAGGGCTCATCTCTGCCTCTGCTTTGGAGAAGGCATTATTACATATCATTGCACAAATAGGTCGAGAAAGGCAAGCCCTGCACACTTTTGCTCCATATTTAGAAACAGCCAGACTGCACTGGGAGCACTGACATGATCGAGCCTAACTGGGTTTTAACGACCATTTAAAGAAAAATCCCCCGGAACGGGAAAAAAAATTCTGATCGTAAATTTCCTTATATTTTTTCTTCTTAATCAGTGAATCTCCGTTACCTCCCTCGATGCTACTGCAATACTACTAGGAAAAGGAGCGTGGTCTTTCTGGGAATTTTACGAGATTTTGCTTTGGACTAACATAGCAATGATGTAATGATAACGATGGCGATGATGATGATGACGATGATGGCGATGATGATGATAATAATAATAATAATAACAATAGCGATGGCGATGATGGATGTAACAGTACTGCTGTCAACACGAGATGGAAAAGGCAAAGCTGTGGGTACCAGCACCGACCAGTGATGTATCCATACCGATGGTTTGCACTCAGTATTTCCTGAACCCACCCCTCAAAGGCATGGGAGATCAAAGTGCCTCAATCCATCTTACAAAGCTTAAACCTCTCCTTAGTAAAATCAGTAAAGTCGCAGGCAAACGCTGAGACTTTCCCCCAGCCCCACAACGAAACGCCTGGCAGGAAGACGAAACCCCGGGCCTTTGCTGCGTGGGCAGCTGTGCTGCAACTTTTTCCGCCAGCCCGGGGTCAAGGGAGGCGAAGGCAGGACAACGTGATTCCCCCCGCGGCTCCCAGCGACCTCCTTCCCCCTCGCGGTGCAGCGCTCCGTGGCACAAAGCAGGATCTCCTGGGGCAGTTTTCCAGCAATCCCAGTGTGGACTGACCCGGGCTGTGCAGCACAGCAGCGGCCTTCCAAGGACTGCCCCAACCTCCCCAACCCAGGGGCAGCTCCGGCCAGCAGAGCACCCTCCCCTCCCCGGTCTCTGGGCCTCTGACCTGGGTCCATCAGCCAGGATCAGCCCCCTTCCCCGCCGAGTGCTCTGCGCTGCCTGGTGCCAGCAAGAGCCGCAGCATCCTCTGCTCTCCTTCCCCCCGGGCTCCCAGTCCCGGGCTGAGCAGGGGCCACCCCCCGGCCGTGCGGGGCCATGACCGGCTCCGGCGCCCCTGCCCCGGCTCAGGCATTGCGATCGTTGACCAGAAAGGCAGGGGAGGGGTGCGGGGCTCCAGAAACCAGCGGGCCAGGCGAAGCGAGGCGCCCTCGGAGTCGGAGCCCAAACTTCCAGCGACTTCAGCGGGGCAGGACCGCGCTCCCCCGGGCAGCGCTGCCCGCCCGGGCACAGAGCGGAGCAGCGAAAGCGCTGCCGCTTCCCAGCACAGACGGGACTGGCTCTGCGAAGGAGTCCGAGCCCGAGCCCAGCTGCAGGCACCGGGACCCCGCCTCGGTGCAGCTCAGCGTCGTTCCCAGGGAGCATAAACCAGGGTAACCGGAGCATCCCAGCTAAGCGCCTGCTCTGGAGTCCTAAATGTCCCGCCTCGCTCCACAGCCAGCGCTTGGGTCCAGGTCCCCCGGACACAGCGAGGGGCAGAGCTTCAAAAACACATCACAGATCCTGAAGCAATAATAATGGTGATGGTGCTGATGATTATGATGATGATGATGAGCCCCCCAAACAGTAAAGCTAGCAGTCTAACCTGCATTCCCTAACTCCGCTTCTTCTGGGGAAAAAGTCCTTTAAGTTAACTCCTCTGAAAGCCAACAGCCAGCCCCACACACTCCGTCGTTTACATGCTCGTGTTCCCCTGTGATCCAGCTCACATGTCTACAGCAAAATAGGTGAATACAGACAACCGAAAAATCAAAGGCATCCCCGGCCCCCAGACCCGGCAGAGGCAGTAGCATTTACATTTGAGCCCGGAGTGAAATGTGAAAGCAAGCAAAGAAGCAGACAGACACCAAAGCCCTGCCGAGGGAGGGAGGAGGGACAGACCCCGGCTGGAATGAAATCAAGGCTGAAACTGGTTCTCCCTTCCACCGCCCCATCACACACACACACACACACACACACACACACACACACACACACACACACACACACACACACACACACACACACACACGTGTGCCAATTCTGCCACTAAAGGAAACTTTCCCCTGCTCATTTCCTGGTTTCCTGGGCAGGCTTGAGGGAAAAGAGTCCTGACATCCGCTCCCAGGTCAGGAAAACCCATCCTAAACTTTGCTGCGAGCTAAAGAGATCTCATTGTAGGAGAGAGAGAAGCAAGCGCGTCCGCGTGTACCTACGCCTCCCTCGGCAGCTTCGCCGGCAGCCCATTATTCCGGGAGAAAGGGGGGCTGGAGGAGAACTGGGAGCAGCAGGAAAGCGTGTGGATGAGAAGAGCCACGTCACTCCTGGTCCCCCCACCCCGTAACCATCCCCACGCAGGGAGTGCTACAGCCCAGCACTCTCCAAAGGTTAGCAGGTCTCCGGGGTGCATGTGATCTGCAAATAATTGCAGAGTGGAGCAATTCTTAACGCTCTGCTTCGCAGCTACAGCAGGGCTCTCGTTTATTCTTCGAGTTTGCCTGTCCAAATTAAGAAAAACAGAGCATGCTCTTTTATTATTTACATATTATTTTGTGTAGCCCAAATTATACTGGGACCTGAGTGAAATGGTTCCCCCCCACACCCCCTCAATGCCCCACTGCGTTTAAACGAAGTGCTCTCCATCGGAAAACTTGGGAAACGGAGTATCTCTGAGCACGTCCCTGCTTCTGAAAGAAAGGCAGTGTCTGATGCTCTCCGGGTTGTCTACGCCTGGCTGTGAAGTCCGGCGGAGACTTGACAGTATGTCAGGAAACTGAAAGGGAATTAATCTGCCTTGCAAGCTCCTCCTTTCAAGGGTTAAATAGATTTACCCTTATCTCCACAGTCCAGGCTTGGTGTGATTTGAAGTTGCAGCTCCCGAATTAATAAACGGGGGGGAAAGCTATTTAATGACTAAAAACCTCGGGAAAGACTGGAAGGGAGGATGGAGCAGAAGAACCCAGCACAAAGCCGGATAGCTTCCTCCAGCTCCCTGTACACCACTGCTGTGACAGGAGCTGTCCAGAGACACCGCAGGGCCCAGCTGCATTGCCTTAGAAATGAGAGCTTTCTTGGAAGCCGATTTTTAATCATGAATGGCTACTGGAAATGCACAAGGCTTGATGCAAGCTCAAAAGGAGTAATTCTATTGGTTCAATGGGGTTTTGGATCAGGCCCCTGCTGTTGCCATATTATAGTGCAAAGTTTTTATAAATGCATAGGTATGAAAAGATATTTAAAAAGTCCTCTGCACTGCCTCAGTTTATCCCCCTGGAAAATGGGTGTCAGAAATACCAACTAAACTCAAAAGATTTCTGTAAATATGAACTAAAATGTATAAACTACTCTAACCCAGATTCTCAGTAGGACTTAGGTGTCTACATTGGGAAATTGGTTTAGTTTAGGTGCCTATATCCAAGACTGTGATGCTCAACATTCCCCCCCGCCCCCACTCCACCCCTAGGTACCTCAGTTCAAGCTATCCAGCATGCTTCTAGGCATGCCCAGAACTACCACCTCTTGGCAGGGCTGAGCAGCTCAGCACCTCTGTCATGCCTAAATCCCTACAGGATTCTCAAATGAGTCATTTCCTTTGCCTGTCTCCCATGAGAGGTCCACTTCAGTAAGTCAATTCCTAGCGTACTTAACTCATACCTGCAGGAGTCAGGTCTTTACAAAACAGACACCACAGCCACTCTCACTGAAGGCATTAATGATGCTACTGCCCATCTTTCCTATAAAAATCCTAGTGGTTAAAGCACTTCTATCAGGAACTAGAAGATGGGGTTTACATTTTTGTCTCCATCTGAGGGGCTTAAATTCACACCTCCCAAGAAAAAGCCTTAGCCACCAGGTATAGATTCTTCCTGTTCTGGAGGGGAAGCATTCTCCATTCTTCTTTCTGAAGCTGTCACTGTGCCGGAAAGAATTCAAGATTTATTGCAACAGAGAAAGCAAGACTCTGCATGTTTTTCTAAATGACTAATTAGTATGCTCACCTGGGAGGGAGAGAGACTGGAGTATCTGCCCCTGCTCCAAAGATTATTCTTGGTCTCATACTCTGAACACCCTCAGTGACATGAACCAAGCAGCTGGGTGCACAAACAGTGCAAAATCAAGTTCCAGAGGTGTATGTGTGTGTGTGTATATATATATATATATATATATATATATATATATATATATATAT
>JAGPOW010000797.1:27676876-27693869 GCA_030014935.1 Caiman crocodilus | reverse complement strand
GGGGGGGGGCCGCGCCCGGGGCCTTGCAGCCTGGGCCTTTCTCGTTTTAAAAAGCCCCAAAATGGCGGAATCTCCCTCCCGCTCAAGGAAACGCAGGGGCGCAGCGCAGGCCGTGCCGGGAGGACACCAGAGCAAAGGGGAGGGGAGGAGCCACACACAAGAGGACCCTGCCTCACTCCCCCGGGGCGGCCACCCTCCCGCAGCCGCGCCGCGCCGCGCCCCGCCCCGGGCAGCGAGAAGCCGCTCTTCCCCCGCGGGCGAGGGGGCGGGCACAGGCCGGGAGCCGAGGCTGCGCCCGGCCCGGGGGCTGGGTGTGATGTGATGGGCCGGGCCGGGCCGGGCCGGGCGTGCGGGACTCACCGGCGGTCCGCGGGCGTGAAAGCTGAGGCTGAACCTGCGGAAAGCGCGGAGCCACGCGCCTGCGCGCACAGGGGGGGGCGGGGCCGGGCCCTGCGCTGGCGCCGGGATCGGGCTGCCGTGGGGGGGGGGGCGTCCGGGCGGCCTGCAGTCCTGGCACGTCCCCGAGGGGCCGGGCCGGCACACACGGTGTGGTGGAGGGGAGAGGGATCGAGCTGTGTTGGGCTGCGGAGTCCAGCCTGGCAGGGGAAAGCTAGTGGCAGGGCCAGGGCCGACGGGGGGCAGGTCCCTGGTGACCAGGCCAGGGCCGTGCACCCTGCTCCCCTTGCCCAGGCCAGGCGCCGGCAGTGAGGGAAGGGCACTGGGCAGGGGGGCAGAGCTGTGGCTGGATTCTGGGTCACGGCTTTTGGGAACGTGGCATGAACGGGTCTTACCTCGCAGCCCTGCCCTGCCCTGCCCTGCCCTGCCCTGCCCTCCCCAACACGGCCACTGCTCCTAGTTCGTGGAAAGCAGGAGGTCTGGGCTAGGGCGTAAGGCTGCGATGGTGCCAGTTTGGGCCCACCATCTGCCCCTACACCCACTCAGTCTGAGCGTAACCAGAAGGCGGACTTGAAGGGTTACCCCATAAACTAGAAGGGTGCCGGCTGGTGACTAAGCAGCCTCCACCCCCGGATCCCCTTCCTATTTCAGCAAATTCTCTAGTTTGTCATTTCAGATACTTTGGAAGGTTTCAATTTATGCAAGCAAAATGTAACTCTTCCTGTTGCCATAACAACGCAATGCATTTCTTCCTCAATGCTACAGTGTCAATTTTTAATAACAGCACATTATTTTGGAACGTGATTGCATTGTGTTAGAATTTGGGTTGCTATAACAACTAGGCAGTTAAAAATACGTCTGGTAACTGCTTTACACTTGGCGTTGGGTCTGGCAACGTTCTTCCAAATAGGGGGCAAGGGAGTTAGTTATAAGGGGGAAACAGAAATGAAATCTCTCCACATTTGCAAGAGATTAGAGACACTAAGGATGTTCCTTAACATCCTGATATGAATACTTTTATAGTCCACACTTTATTAATAATATCCTTAAAGTAAGACTATAAAGGCCACACCATCCAGTTTGGGGTTTTGTAACATGAGGTGATTTGTTTTAAATTGAAATGAAAAAAAAAAACTACCAGCCTCAGGAAAGTATATTAAAATAACTTCAACTTATCAAAAATTATTCAATGTACTCTTTAACTGGAAGAGAAATACCCTCTTGGGTTTTTATTTCGATATACTGGAAATTTGGAAAAAAGCAGCAGGTAGACAATGTGTTAGATCTTGCATTTGTAGAAAGAGTATGGGGGGAAGAAGAGGAGTAAAAAAAAATAGTCGTCAAAACAAAGGTATAGAGGGAAAGAGATAGATAATGCTTCTGAGTGGTATAAATCAATGGTACATCCCTACATGGAATAATGAATGCTGTGTTTTGTTTTAGTAATTTGCTGGGCACCAGTCGGCACCAACAAGGACCAGGTTCAAATTTCAGGGGATCCAATATGTTTTCACTGTGGCTTGAGCCCCCACCCAGAAATCTGGGATCACTGGATTTGGCTGGGGTATCCCGCATACATAAAACCCCTTCCTGACAAGCAGTGTAATCACAAAACATAGGTTTATTACAGAAAAAAAGGCAAGGGAAACAAGGGAAAGCACAAAATGCAATTTAAAACACTACCAACTACAAAGTCTCTAGTTTGCATCCCTTCTGGGGAGACTCCAACCATACCCAGGCAGTCTGAGACATGCTACTCAGTAGGAAAGTCCTATGAGCTACCTGCTCCTTGGGTTTCACTGCATCTTGGGGAGCTGCCATTGAGCATAGGTCCTTCTGTGGTACAAGGGACCCCTTGTTGCTCCCTGGGAAGCTATAGGGCACCCATCTCCACATCTAAATGGTGGCTCTGAGGAGGTGACTTGCGGCTTCTGTCAGCATACTGCAAAACTCAAAAGGCCCAAGCCTATCTTCTTGGGGGCCTAAACTCAGTAACAAGAGTGCCAGGCCTATCTGGCTGCAGTCTGGACACCTAGTCCCAGCTACAGAACTAGGTTGAGACACAACCATTGTAAAACAGGGTGGGGCCAAGCCTATCCTGGCCACTAAGTACCAGAACACATAGTTAGTTTTCTCAAGGGATTAATACCTTCACTGCATTATCCCACTTGAGGCCTTAAGCCTGGCCCAAATCTGCCAGCCCTGTAATCCTGGCCAAAAACTTTAGGCATTTAATCTTGGCCAAAACTGCCAGGCTCCAACCCTGGTTAGTCTACTCCAGGGATTAATACCCCCATGGTACTATCCCACTTGAAACTCAGGGGAAGAAGGGGGAAAAAGAGGGGGAGAAGCTTAGCCCCAAATTTTAAGACTGATATTTTCTTCCTTTACCTTGTATTTTCCCTTCACACTGATCTCCACAATATAGCAGTTGTTTCTGTTTTGGTCTCACCAGCTTCAAATGTGGCCCAAAAGTAAGAATCAGGTTCTCAGCCTTGCTCTCTCCTGCCCAGTTTTGACAATAACGTTGTTCTTTGTAATAATTTAAGCACCAAAAATTGATGAATTTTTCTCTTAAAATACTGGCTCAGATGAAAGAATGGATGGCAAAGAGCCTAGAAACGTATCTCTAGGTCACCAATTCCTATCCAGCCCAAGTTGGCAGAAACTGAAATGTGTCACTGTTGGATGGGCGGTTTCAAAGCCCTGCCTTGTATGTAGGTAGGCCTATAGAGATCAAGATCATATTTGATATCCCTGAGGCACGTGCACTGACAGCTTAAAAGTTAAAGGCTAAATGGACCATGGAGTTTGAACCTCAGATGTGGTCTTTCTCAGTTCAGCCTGAAGCAACATTTCTAAATCATATGCTGGACTCGAGAGGCTTCTGGTATTGGAAGCTGTCAAGCTGACAAAGTGAATCAGCACTAATATCACTTAAAATCCAAACTACATCTAAAGGGGAGTCAGGTTTTCTGTCTGAACTCTCTCTTTGGAGGAAATCTGGCATGCAGTCTTGCCAAGTGTTGAGTGTTCCTGCCCTGATCCAGCAACATTTTTGAGCTTATGCTTAACTTTCAACTCTTGAACATCTAGGAGCTGTTTGGAAGTCTGGGTGAAAGCCAAGCCTGCAAGAGGAAGGATCAAAGTACTTTGGCAGACATGTATGAGAAACCAGAAAGAGAGTGCCACTGACATGTCTCAGTGGAGCTGCGCACAGAAAGCACGCCTCATGCGCCCACAGAGTGGGCCAAATGCTGCTGTCTCAAAGTTGATGGTAATAGTCCCGCTCACATGAATGGAGCATGATCAAGTTTCTATGCCTACCTTTGGAAATGCTGTCAGTCTTTCTTTTCACAGAACTGAATCACACAGCTCCTCCTACACACCTTTGAAACAAACATTTGCATGTGTTAATAAAAAGACCCAATTTGAGGCTTTTGATGACATAATTAGACCCTATGAAGCAGGCTTGGTTTAATTCAGGGTTTTAAATAGGCTATTCCTCTGGTTTTCTCTTTATGGCAACACATCTGCTTCAGTAAATACAGGAAACTATTATTTGTAGCAATGACTGCTTATGCTGCTAGCCTTCCATAAATGCAAACATCAAGTGTAGTAGACTCAGCGCTGGAGAAAGGATTCAAATCAGTCACCTTGAGAGAAGCTGACTCATGGATAGCAACATAAAAGATTCCTGGTTTACTGCTAATAGGGCACACTGAAAAAGCCCCATGTTCCTTCAACATCACTATCACAAATTATCATAATCCACACAATGAAGCATGGTACAGAGTTGCCCAACATTATCTGGCTTTTACTCCTGATACTGTCACTGCCCTTGGGCAACAAATTTCACTGCCCAGTGCTTCTGTTTCCTCTATCATAAAATGGGGGTGAGACAACTGGACTTTTTTTGCAAGGCACACAAAAGTTTACTAGAAAGTGCTAGACTGAGGTTTCCTATTATTAAAAGGCTCAATGCCACTGGACAGTTCTGCACAGAAGTCATCCTCTGGAACAATATGACCACATCAAATTTGATGCATTCTTCTATTATTTGCATTAATGGAATATATGATTTTATAAACTTATTTAATGTAATAGTATGCCATCATAGCTGGAATGATATAATTTTGCATGGTATAAAATAGCAGAGTAGCTGTCCTTAGAGTTGCCACTGTCCCAGCCACATGACTTCAGGGGCACTCATGATGGCAATATAGGGCTTTTTTTTTCTTATACAGCGTACTGAGACCTGTAAAGCTTAAACACCGACAAATACATCAAAGGCTACCCAAACTGTTTTGTAAGACTGTGGTTTCTAGACCTTCATACTATCTTTGCCCACATAGGAGGAAAGGGTGTTGCAGGCATTTTAAACCAGAATTGGAACCCTGATCTGCTTTAATAAATACCAAACATCAACCAGAGTCCAACACAGCCATGCCAAGTTTGCATCCTGATTGTTCAGCACTTTCCAATAAATTGTTCTTTTTCTGGATAAAATCCACTCTGTTCAGTTCCTTGCCAAGGTAAATGCTTCAGGAGAAACATTTAAGTTTTTTTTATGAAGCTATTAAACATTTGCTGCTGTAAAATATATCACATCAACTAACCCTATGATAGTTGGTGTTCCATGACTGATGATGCACAAAGTTCAACAATAGCTGTTACTTCCAAACCCAATTTGTAAAAAGGTGGATGAGTTAGGGCTTGAAGCTGTGAACCTCTTCATATTCCCACTGCACCCCATTCCTCCCCTTCCCAATAATGGAAAAGGTAATAACTGCTGAATGTTTTTTAGTCAAGAATCTCCACACAGAAATTACCACCAGTTTTTGTTTTTTAATAGATTACACTAAAATGGTTCAATGTTTGTCCGCTTCTGAGTTTAAAAGCAATTTGTTGCTTAGCTAAATCTTTTAGTGAATTAAGCTAAATCCAAATAACTCCCGAAAGCTGAAATGAGAAGATCTATATACAAACTTGCACCCATTCACCAACTGGATCTGAACACACATTTTGCTGAAGTCAATAGAAACAGAGCATGAGCAAAGCCCTGAGAACTGATAGTTCTGCTAAGATTATACTTAATTTCACTCCATCTTAAAATAAAAATGAAACACAGGCCATTTATAAACACATGCCTGTTAATGAAACAATCACAAGAAGTTGGTAAATCCAAGCTTCCATTGTGATGTTGACTTAGTTGTTACACACAGCAATACTCCTACTCATTTTTCTTCTTAAATATGCAGCTTAATATATTAGTTAACATTAAATACCACACAGAAAATGCAATATAGCTAGTGACTTTGCTATAGTAGCTTTACCTTGTGTAATTTAGTATAAAACAATGTACCTGTCATTTTATCTTCAGAGCTTTTTGCATTTGAGTCCCTAATTTTCAATACTCAAAAGAAGGACAGCCTACTGTTAAGTACTTCCACAATCAAGTATCTCTAGACAATCCAGCCAAATTACTATTTTTCACTTTTTGCTCTTTTAGTCAAGCAGTAATTAAATGAATACCTCCACCATCAATCCAAGTGCGCCTGGATGATAGAGAAACAAATGGAAATCTTTCAAGTGTCTTTGCCAAAAGTTGGCATCTGCACTTCAACTCTTTATTGTCCATAAGCTCATCCATTGCCATCTCTTCTGAAACACCTGCATGTTCTCAGCCTTGGTTTATGCACCTCTTATAGCTTCTCTTTCTCCTACCTCTGTATTTTCATACATTTCATAGACATTAGGGCTGGAAGGGGCCTCAGAAGATCATCGAGTCCAGCCCCCCTGACTCCTTGAGCCTTCTGGCTCCCTATCGAAACCATCTCAGTCTGCCCTCCATCAGCTTTTCCTCAATTGATGTCATCTTTTGTCTGTTGCTGCACCATTTCTTGCATTTCTGGATCACTTCTCAAATCCATATCAACACCCTCATCATAGACAACTGCAGCTTCTTCATTGACCAACCGGCTTATCAAACAATAGCACTGGCCTAATTGCTGTAGTGCAGGGGTTTTCAACCTTTTTTAAGGAGCGTACCTCTTTTGGTGGCAGTGGCCAGACAGAGCATGGGAAGTGGGGGTGGCAGCAGCTGGAAATGAAAGTGGGGGGAGGAGGGGCCGTGCAGCGACTGGAAGCAGAGTGGCAGGGGGGGCTTGCACATGGCAGTGGCAGTGCAAGGTGGTAGGTGGCAGCAGCAGCTGCCATGTGCGAGCTTCCCCTCCCTCCCTGTGCCTGTGTGACCCAGAGGGTAGCAACTCCCCTCTCCCCAACTCCCCACCCCCGCCCTGCTCCTGGGGAGCAGCAGCATGGAGTGGTGGCGCTCTGTCCCCGCCTGCCCGTACATACCTCCTAGCACCTTTCCAAGTATCCCCAGGGATATGCGTCAATCCCCGATTGGCAACCTCTGCTGTAATGTATTTCCGCTTCATTAAAATTGGCATTTTTCTTATCAAAAGTCACTCTACTCACTTTCCTCCATGCCTTACTTTATCTCTGAAACAACAGCCCAAGTGAGAATATGGCATGATATTCTTCATCCATAAACTATTTGAGTATACTTGCAGCAAGGACTTGATCATGGCTGTCTTTTATTTAGAAATTAAATCTATGTATGCAGAGTTGGGAAATCTTTTGGAACTTTCTTTTCATAATTTCAAGCTATTCTGTTCAATTCCAAGTGCTGCAACATTATTTTACACAGCAAAAATTAAACACTTTTATGCATGCAAAAATAAGCCTCACTGGGTGTGCCTACATGTACATATTAATCCAATGCAATACACTCAGGTGCTTATCACACTGGAGCTTATTGCTCCTGGGCACGCTTTTACACATACCCCTGGGATCACAGCACGCTGAGCCAGGTCAAAGCAGCTCTGGCAGGAAGTGCAGGGGGAGGATGGGAGAAAGCAGGGTTAGCTTGCCAGCCTGGGGCTGCTTCCCCCTGGCTCAACTTGCTGGGCAGAGGCTGGCCAAGGCATGAGGTTGCTTCAGCATGGAGCTAACCAGCAGGCAGCCCCTGCACTGAAGCACCCTCATGCCCCAGCCAGCCAGGGCAGCCTCTACACGTGCGTTGCTGCAGTTTTTACTCCGCAGCAGGACAGTACTTAAATTAGTTTACTCAAGCCTAATAGGGGCACACAAGATGTTTACTGCACAGCTAATTTGTCCACTGTGCAGTAAATATCTCGTATAGACACACCCACTAAGAACTATATTGCTCCACATTTTAAGAGATGTTTGTTTTTAAGTGTGTTACTGTGTTCGTTGTTTTATGTAAATAAAGTTCTAAAACAGTAAACATTTGCTTTAGAAGAGAAAGTTCAGAATTAATTTTCCCTAGTCTACACTTCTGTGCTGTTCTATGAAATGATAAGGCTTGTCACATGTGGCTTCAGATAGTATTTGCATATCAATCTATTATTACAGAACATGTCTATAGCAGGGTACTCTAATTTTTGCTAACACATGCACTCCTTTCCAGTCAATTCTGACGTAACATACTGTTTATGTACAATAAAACTTGTAAAGATCAGAACTGGAGTCCTTCCAAAAGATACAGTGTAATTCTACTTTTCAGAATAATTCTGGAAAATAAGTTCAGCCTTTAAAATTGGAACAGTCCCTTCAGTCCTTGGACTCTGCAAGTGTATGAGTTCATCTTTGTTCAAAAGTCTCACAAACACAAGATTGTCCACACTTCTCTCAATTTGCTCCTAGCATCTCTCTTTACATTAGAGCACCAATTTTAAAAATCACATGCACCAAGGCTTGGGATACTCATTAAAAAGATCAAAAAGACTTTTCTTCTTTTTCTGATGCACTAATTAAGTGTAGTCTGGAGCTTAACTTTGCCTTCTGATAAAAAGACTTGATGTAGCTGGAGAAGAGATAGAATGATATTCTAAAATGGTTCCTTTCTTTGAACTCATCTACACAGAAAAGTTAATTCACATTTAAGCGGAGTGTAACTTTAAAGCAGGATAGGTTTTTCCAAAATGACCCTGTATGGATGCTCCTATTCAGAGTTACCACAATGCACATCCAAAGTGGATTGTTAATAGTGCTGAGTGATTTCTCAGTTAAGTAGATATAGACTTTTTAAATTATATCACATTAAATGAGATCTCAAATGAGATCATTGGTTAAACACCATCAGGTTCTCATCCACCCATCAGGTTCTTCTTGTCAAACTTCATCAGATTTCTTTTGGCCCAGTCCTCTAATTTGTCTTGGTCACTCTGAAACCTAGCCCTACCATCCAGTATATTTACTACTTCCCCCAGCTAGGTGTCATCCACAAACTTGTTGAGAGTTATTGCAAGGAAAATTAAATCTGATCATGTTAAGTTGACTAAACTTTCAGAAGTTTTTTAAGATGATTCAGTTAAGCATTGGCAATGATTTTGGCCTAAAGTTAACCCCAGTAAAAAGGCAGGGAACATCCAGAACAATAAAATAATGGAACCATAAATTGAAATAATAATGTGGATAATTGGGATTAATTAGTGTGGGAACATGACAATAGCAAGAAACTATTCCAGGTGTGCACGGATGTGTTGTTATAAATTTAGGATTTATAAGCCAAAATGTTATGAAACAAGCTTGGCTAGTGTTAGTAATGGTGACATCACTAAAGGGTTAAGTAGCCTAAGCAAATGAAATCACTGTTCGCTGCTTGAAGCACCTGCCTGGATTTCTAAGGGAGAGATCCGCATGGATTTCTAAAGGGAGATCAAGCCTTCAGACCTGGAGCAGCACAACCCAGGAAGCTTACCCTGTGCCAGAAACTGAGGGGAGTGACTCCTGAGTTAAAGCTCTAAACCAGGGGTGGGCAATTATTTTGGGTGGAGGCCCACTTACTTAAGATTTGGGAAGCTGTCAAGGGCCACATGGGTAGCCCCACCCCTTGATAGTTACCCTGCCCCCAGTTGCCATGGGGGGACAGGAAGTCTGATCTAGTCCTTGACCTTTGCCATTGGAAATCCCTCCCCTTACCCTGGAAGTACGCCTTTTGGGAGGAAGGGTGCTGTGATCTGGAAACAGTGAAAAAAGACATACACACACCCGCCACATCTACTATTACCTATTTTAATTGTATTTAAAAATATTTTTCTACTCATTCGTGTTTACAAAAAGTGCAACTAGAGGTGGCTGCATAATAGCTTAAAACAGTCTTACTGTGTGTTTTGTGTGAACAGCAAGTGGTAGTGTGGTTGGAGTGTGCAAATTTGAGTGTGCGTGCGGTGGGGTGTGGGTATAGTGGCTGGGTGTGTGCGGAGAGAGCCAGGGCTGGGCTGCCAGCTCTATAGTGTGCAGCTCTAACACACTGCAGGTAAGCCTCACATGATACAGCCAAGCCGACCCCATGCCCAGGCTCTGTGTTGCTACAGGCCCACCCTAGGTCTCTACCGCTGCCCGCTGGGGCTCTACTGTCGGCCAGGTCCCATTGGGGCCCGGTTGCAGCTCTGCCGTCTCCTGGGGCCTACTGCCTCCCCACTGCCCATTGGGGCCTGGCTACAGCTCTGCTGCCTGTCGGGGCCTGCTGTGGCCCCACTGCCCACTGGGGCTCTACCGCTTACCAGGTCCCGCTGCGGCTCTGCTGCCTACTGGCTCCCACAGCTCGCTGGGGCCCAGCTACAGCTCAGCCACCTGCCAGGGCCTGCCCCCTGCTACTGCTCCACCACCCACTACAACCCCACCAGCTGCCAGGGCCTGCAGTGGCTCTGTTGCCCGCTGTGGCTCCACTGCCTCCCAGAGCCCACTGCAGCCCCGCCACCAGCTGAGGCCCAGCTGTAGCTCTGCCACCTGTCGGGGCCCACTGTACTGCCTGCAGGAGCCTGTCACGGCCCCGCTGCCCACCAGGGACCGCCATGGCTCTGCTGCCCGCTGTGGCTCTGCCACCTGCTGTGCAGCACATGGGTCCTGCCGCTTTCCGCAGCTGCCACTTCCTGCAGCCCCCTTGCCACTGTGGCGTTTCCCGCAACCACCACTTCCAGCCACTTACCTCACTTTCCACTCAGAGGGAGGGAGAATAGCTCCAGAGGCAGGGCCAGAAGCTGCAGAGGCTTCTGGTTGGGAGCCAGGCTAGCCTTGTTGCTGGGCCACAGGCTCCCACTGGGTCCTGCTGCTGATCACCTGTCATCTTTGACCACAAATTAATTTTCTAAAAATTTTAAAGGCCCCATGCACTGGATAGAATAGGCTGGTGGACCAGATGTGGCCTGTGGGCTGTATTTTGCCCACCCCTGCTCTAGACAGAGTGGGACACAGTAAGGATTCACATTAACAAGCTCAGTTTTTGGTAACTGCCTGCTTATATTCTGGCAAACCCAGTTAAGTTGGCTACGTGTATACTGGCAAACCCAATTGATTAACTGCTTTGTATTTAGTGGATATCTGCGTAGTCAATAAAGCTTGTGACTGAATATTTGATGAGTGCTGCAAGTTAATCACATAGTTCTCCTTGCCCACAGAGAAGTAGGGCTGGAGTTTCAGCCCAACAAATCAGCACCCCAGATAGAACATGGGAGGAGAATTGATTAACTACAGTCAGATGAACTAGGTTTTATTGATAAGAAGCAGTTATAGGTTGTGACCTCAATCTTGAAGTTATATCTTGTAGGTCATCTGAAATCTGGTAATTCATACAAATGTTTGGGGATGAGGCCCATTAGAGCTATGAAGTTTGAACCTCACATTATTCAGATGATGGGAAGTAAAGAGAAAACTATGACAGAAACATTTGTAGTGAAATGTGGAAAGGGACCTTGGAATGATGATTTCTTTAAGGGTCCTGACACCTGGGGAAAAAAAGTTACAGCAGCAGTGGAACATGCTTGTAACTACTGTGAAGTAAGTAATCCAAGAGCAGATCAGAGAAGGAAAAATTGCTAGACAGCACACACAGGAAGAAATAAAATGTGACAAGGTACAGACATGTCTTGATTGAAGGACCAAAGCCTCCCCCACAAAAGCAGTGTAAATATTCACTAGAAACTAAAATAAGATTATAATTCATAGTAAATAGTTTGTTAAATCAGAAAGTAACAATATAAATGCTTAGCGTGTGTGACTCCCAGATTTGTGCTGGTCTGAAAGACAAAGGGAAAAACCTGAAAACTGACAACAAACTTCAGAGCTTTAAGTACAGTAACACATATTGTAGCAAAGTACCCTGGAATTTTAGCACCTATAGTAGAAGGGGTGAAATGATTTTCAGTATTGAATTTGGCTAATGCAGTTAGTATTTTGCTTTGTTTTCTTTTTCCTTGGTATAAAAGTGCTGGTATAAATTTTAAATTTATATTCAGGGAATCAACAGTATTGTCTTATCCAAGTAGTCTAAAGATTTCACAACACCCAGCAGTAAAAGTGTGAAAAAAAGCCTTCCAAGTAAAAATTCTGAAGGAAAAATTGTCCTTCATAGATTGTAGAGTCAGAAGGGACCACAAAGGATCATCGTGTCCAACCCCCTGCTCCAGGCAGGAAAGAAAACTGAGGTCAGACGACCCCAGCCAGGCGACTATCTAGACTCCTCTCGAAGAAGTCCAAGTTAGGTGTTAGTACCACCTCTCTTTACAGCCCATTCCAGATTCTGGCCACCCTTACTGTAAAAGATTTCTTCCTAATGCCTAACGTAAATCTACTCTCCACTAGTTTAGTGCATCTGTAAATTTAGTGCATCTGTATTTGGGCTTTGTGCTGGCATAGCTCAATGGTAGCTAATGACATGTACACAGGAGTCTTGCTATGAGAGTCTGTACTGGTACAAAATCATCAGTATAGCACTTGGCCTAGGAACACGTGTCTCAGTATAAGCTTCAGCAACAAATCCAGACTGGAGAATGACTGGCCTGGCCACAGCACTACAAAGGAGAAGCACAGGAAAAAAAACCAAAAAACTAATTTTTAAAAACGTAAGCATTGTAAATATGAATAATAATACTTCACTGCAAGAAATTTTCCTTGGCAGGTTTGTGTACATTTGTTGGGGAGAGTGTTGGGTTTTTTGTTTGTTTTGTTTTGTAGAAACCATAGCGTAAAATTCAATCCAGTAGCAAAGGTGACTGATAGACAACAAGGCTGCATTACCATCAACAGTGTTTTGTTTTTTTAATTTAAAGCCATAGCTTCATTATTATAATAATTGTTTTGTTGTGTGGTTTGTTGTTTGTTTAGTTTAAGTTGTTAAAATTTTAAATGCAGATGAATATCATAAAGAGGCGATAAAAATCATTGGTACCATCTCCTTTAAAAGTTGAATTTGTCTGTGGATCCCAGATCAGGACACTTCCATCCAGTTTGGACTGGAAGGTTGTTCTACTATTTGAAACAATGGACAGCAATTGTCATTTGTAAGTAAATGCTATTTAGAGCACCACCGTAGCAAGATGTGCATAAAAAAAATGCATGAATCCATTGTTTTTACAGGAACCAAGTACCTGCAGAGTTAATGCTTCCCTAAACTTGGAACCTTGTTTAAAAAAAACAACAACAAAACCCAAAGGTTAAAATCAAAGCTAAATTTGGTTTAGCAATGGTGTAGTGTTGTTTGGGTAGCTATAGTAAATTTTAAATAGTAGGTTTGCCTGTTTCAGTTCAAATTGTTGAAGGATTTAGTTATTATAAAAAACATTTTTGGTGGTACAGATCCCACCTGAAGTGAAACACAGGTTTTTATAGTAAATGTCAAATACAACCTTGGTGATAACAAGACCCCCAGAAGTAAGAGACTGTGCTCATAAGGAGTAAACATGATCAGGGCAGAAGAACTAGAGATCAGTACTGGTTAAACCCTGAAAACTACACCCTCCTGGGGCAGGTTAATGTGGTGGAGCTACTCACGGTGGGGTAGTTTCTACAAAGTGCCACATGTTGCCATCCCAGGAAAAGGCAAGTACAGGGCACCTGAAAACCCTAGCTCCCAGAGCCTTGTGGGTTACCCTTTAATGGGAAAAGGGTTGGCAGGAGCATACCCCGACAGAAAAGCCCTTGGTAAAAGGCCAATGAGGAAAAATGCGTAGCAGGGCACACATTGAAAAATCTGTCTCTTTAAGAAAGAAAAGACTGCCACATTGCCACAAGGAGGGGAGGCCCAGGGAGTACTTACAGATTAGTTTAATCAATAAATTGCCTTGGGATAAATATGGAAATCAGTATTTATTAGTAATAATTGACTCCTTTTCCAGATGGGTAGAGACTTTTCCTATAAAACATACTTCCTAGGTGGCAGCAAAGAAATTGTTCACAGAAGTTATATGCAGGTATGGGACTCCAAAAAAAAATGCATAAATTCAGACTGAAGAGCACTGGTAGATTGGATGCCAGTGTGAAAAAGAGAGAAACATGCAGACATCTGATGAAAAACCAAGACTACACACATAAAAACTGGAATACATGTAGAAATGAGCAGAAAATAGGATTTAAAAAAAAAGGTCAACATTGAAAGAGTTAAAGCCCATAAGAAGGGGACTGAAGAGCCCAAGTGAAATGAAAAAGCAGATTTGAATGCAAAAGCAGGAGTGAAAAAGGGGCCCCTATGGAAACCAAGAATAAAGGTAACTCCAGCAGCAGCACAAAGTAAAATTTTGAGCTTAGACATAGCGAAAGTGCAAAAGGAAGATGAGCAATTACAAAAGCTGGCAAGTAAACAGGAGATTTTGGGATGGAAGATTTGGAAATATAAAATTTGGATTAATTTTAGCTAAAAGAGCAGAGACAGACAAAGCCCCTGTATGGGTAGTACCTACTCAGATAAAAAAAACTGACATGATTACACTATCTCACGATAAACAGACATTTAGGAGTAGAAAAGCCATTAAAGCAATTGCAGGCAGCTGGATGGTGACCAAAAATGAGAAAGGATGTTGAGCAATATGTATAACTGTTTACCTTATGCTGCTAATAATCCAGATGCTAAAGCAATCAAGGGACCATTGGGACATCAGATGATTGACAGCCCCTGGAGTGGGTTGCAGATTGATTACAGTAAACCCTCTGGTAACTGACACCTTACAAACCGGCATGCTCTGTTAACCGGCATGCCGGCTTGTAAGGAAAAGTGAAACCGGAACTGCCCACCGTGGCACTTCTGGTTTCTCCAAGCTCCCCACAGCCCCGAGCAAAGCAGCCTGTGCAGCCGAATCCCCACAGCCTGGGGGCACGACAGGCTGCACAGGGCCCGCAGGAGATGGGGTGATGCGGCCGAAGGAGAGGAGGGACACAACAGGAGAAGCAGCAGCCCAGCCGCTCAATTAACCGGCATATTTTGTTATCTGGTATCCCTGTTCCCAGGGGTGCCGGATAACAGAACTTTTACTGTACAAACTTCCTAGAAGTCCAAGGAGTAATAAGTATTGTTTG
The DNA here is from genome assembly GCA_030014935.1 of Caiman crocodilus. Lineage (NCBI taxonomy): Eukaryota > Metazoa > Chordata > Crocodylia > Alligatoridae > Caiman > Caiman crocodilus. The sequence goes on along the minus strand of JAGPOW010000797.1, from coordinate 27,679,094 downwards.
GCATTAAAAATGCAGTTACCAGTTGGGTAGAAGCCATTCCCACTTGGAGAAATGATACATTAACCACTGCAAAAATACTAGAAGAACAGGTATTTTCATGCCATGGAGTATCACAGGAAATTGACTTAGATCAAGGACCCCACTTTGTGGAAGAGATAACCAAGGAAGTATGTCAAGCTCTAGGAACCAAACAATGGTTACATATTGCAGGGCATACACAGAGCTCAGGTTTAGTGAAAAGGACTAAAAGAACCCAGACTTAGTGGAAAGGGCTGATAGAACCCTAAAGTTAGCTCTGAGAAAGGTGATAGGACAGCAAGAAGAGAATTGGGGTGAAAAATTAACTTTGGTTCTAATGGCACTCCAACAGCATCACATGGCTATACTCCTCATGAGGCTGTGATGGACAAGAAAATGAGATTGCCTGAACAATGGTGGCTAGGAGGGGAGCCTCCAGATGACCTACAGCCTTAACTACTCACAGATTAATGGATGCAGAAGTTAATGCAGACCATTTCTGAAACCCAATCGGCAGACTGCAATAGCACTTAAGTTTAACCATAAAAAAAAATGGATAATTAGGTCCTATGTTACACTCTCAGAAGTGGCAAGTAGGCGGTAACGTAACGTAAGGTATCACACAATGCATGAGAAGCAACAAGAATTGGTCCCTATATGGTCTAGACCAGTACCTATTGTAAATATGGTAAGTCCCACCAGGTATCAGCTAGAAATTGAGAGAACAAGAAAATCTAGAAATTGTTTCATTCATCACAATTAAAAAAATTGGAAGGGACAGTGATACCAGCTATATATAAATGTGCTCGTGTAGTTAACCCATTTGGGGTTGAATCCCTTATGTTTTGTTCTGCATGATGTTTTGCACTGTTCTGGCATTGGGAAGTGACCAGGAAGCAAAAAAAAATGAGTATTGATTATCATTCTGGTGGGGGGGTGTACTGTTATTGTTTTGGATTCTTTAGTGTTGGTCAAAAGAAAAGGAAGTTATTGAAGAAAGCAGTCCTATAGTACTTGTAAGTGGTGTAGTTGTTGTTTCAGATCCATATATAGAAAATAAAACCCTGCGAGAACAATGAATCCCTATTGAACAGGTAGATGGAAAATGGAAGTGGCCTTGTGGGTAAAACCACTGGGAGGATGCATATAGAAGTACTACCAGGGAGGTAATTGTTGGAAACTTAATCCCAGTTTTTGGTTCTTTAGCTGGCAGACTGACTCACAGGGAGGAAATTAAGTTGCAATTAACGCAGAAGTAACAGCAGGAATACAGATGCCAAACAGTGTTCCCATTAGTCTTATACAGCCAAACAGAAAATGGCAAGATAGTAGGCCTGCGTGAAGCAGCTAGTATTTGCTTCAGATTCAGCCGATTCGGGGTACAGTGATTCATTTCAGCAATTCAGATCACTGTCCCAATTCGATTCAGCCAAGTCTTATTTGGAGATTCGGATGCTGCTGCATCTCCAAATCAGCCAGACCAGGCCCATCCCCCACCCCTCTCCCAGCCTGGCAATGACTGCCCTGCCTGCCCCAGCTCCCAGCACTTCTTTAAAAAAAGCCCTGACTCACTGGGTGCTGTCAGACAAGGGGCGATCCCCACTGCCCCCTACCGTGTAGGGGGCTCTTCACAAGCCACCTGATCCCTCTCCCCGCTCAGCCCCACCCAGGCCAGCTCTGGCCCCTAAAGGAAAAAAAAAGAAAAAGAAAAAAATCCCCGCTGTCACTGCTTCCACCAGCAGGGGGGACGATCCCCACTGCCCCACGCCACAGGGGGGCTCTGCACAAGCCCCTGAAGCCCTGAGGCCGCTGCAGGAGTGGCGAATCCTGGGGTTTTTTTTTAAAGCACCAGGAGCTGGGGTAGGCAGGGCAGCCATGGACGGGGACCCAGAGAAGTCTCCTCCATGGTCTCCTCCTCCAGCCCCCAGTACTTACCAGCTCGGAGTCAGTTTCAGTTCCCTGCTGGAGCCACCAGGGACTGCCTAAATCTTTAAAGCTCTCTGAATCTGATTCGATGCATACCTTTAAATTGGTCCCCTGCTTTGATTTGGATTTGGAGATTCAGCCACCAAATTGGGCTGAATCTCCTCCAAATTGAATCAGGGTGGGCGCTCCTTAAGGAGACGATCCTCCAGGCCCAAGGGGCGACCGTTCCCACCCGATGCAAGATAGGCAAAGGTGCCCGGAAGCCCCCGTGGCT
>JAGPOW010000797.1:27661669-27676776 GCA_030014935.1 Caiman crocodilus | reverse complement strand
TGTGACCCTGGCACTCGTTCCTGCCATTGGCAGGGGGTCAGACTAGATGGCCTGCTCTAGGCCCCTTCTGACCCTAGTTACTATGAAACTATGAAACCATCCAAAGCTTCACGCAGCCCTACAAAGTACATGTGTAACAGCAAAACCCTCTCCCCTAGTAATGGAAAAGAAAAAGCTAACTTGTGGGATTCCAGAACATTGTCCAATGGGGCACCAATGGACATGTGGAAAAGAATGGAATATCACGCTTAATAACAACTATAGTAGGGATTGTATAGTCCCTTATGAGGGACTTGGTCAAGTTATTGTCCCCCTCCATTACACTCCGAAACCTCAAACTCAACTGGTAGAAGCATATGTAGTAAAATAGCATTTGGAACAGGAAGTGTTGGCAGGACCAAAATGATCATTGAAAAGGGTTATTTTGAACTTAGATGCTATGAATATGGTTAGAATTAACAAGGCATGTGCTCCTTTTGTAACCGCATTAGAGGAAGGATGAAAAGCGTGGATGGCTAAATGATACTTGGACCCCTGTGGAAAACAGAAGTGTGATGTCCTGGAAAAACTAGAACAGACTTGGGTATCATAAACACTGTGAATGAAAAGACTTTAGCTAACAAAATTGCATGGAATTGGAACAAAACTCGGAACCCTGACAGTTCCATTAAAATCCTCATTGACAGCATTAGGAACAAGTCGCTATTTTTGCTAGCATGCTACTTCCTGAATGGGAACAGTTAGAAGAAAATGCCACACAAATACTAGCAAATAACGTGGGAGCACTGGACAGCAACATATCCCCAGCATTAAGCTGCATTCAAGAGCAAAACTAGATGTAAACCTTAATAATGAATTTGATTCGAGAAGGTGAAAATGGTATCTTACTGAATGAAATTCATAAAATAGTTTGGAATAATGTTACCAAAGAAAAGTGAAATTTGCAAAATTGGTACATTTTACCTTGGACATTGCACAGAATATTGTTGTGGTATAAGTGACAACTGTTACACAGGCTCACCACTTACAGATATATCCAGTTAGAAATAAATGTTAGTAGCTCAGTTTTGCATCCTCTGAATCATAGTAGCTGGGCCTATCAAGAAAATAATAATACCTGGAAACCTGTTAATTTAGAAGCATGTGTTGTAGAACATGGTCTTGGATTTATCGGTGAAGAGCACGTGGTAAAATTAGTGGATTTGTGTCTTAACCCATCCCAACAGAAAATGTCATTTTGAATTGAACCCCCAACCAAAATGATTCAGTTATGGTCTATGCAGGAAAAGAAGGTACGTGCATTCAAACCCAATGTGCAAATGCAATTGCTAATAAGCTGTATAATTATACTATGGATTATGGTAAAAACCAATGTTTTTGTAATGTGTTCAAGCTTGAAGGTTGTGATTTTAATTATGATATCCCTGTACATATGAGTCAAGTGCTTAAAGCTAATTGTTTTGTATGAGTATGTTAAACCCTTATACACAGGAGTAAATATAACTTTGGTGAAGCAAATGTTGCAACACCCAGATTTGCAAATTTGATTGCAAAAAGGAAAAAGACAAGGCTTAAGCAGCCCTTATTACAGTCCACCAGAATGTGGACCAAGTTACTCAAATTTTGGGACCACGTTAAAAAAAAAAGCACACCACAGATTTTGAGAATTAATCTGGGGATAGTCTCCAAAAGCAATAGAAATTTTGAATACAATGATGCACCCACTTGTTTTGCCACCACTATGATGATAATGCTTAGTTTAAATTGGGATGCTAGTCCAAATGTGCCAATTGGCAGGAATCATCCAAAAACAAATTCTGAAAAAGAAGATTCGTAATCAACTCTTACACCCCCAATCCACATTAAAGGGACTCTAATGTGCCTGGCAGAAGATCTAACATTCGGAGATGGTGGCCCCAACTGCCTTGAGTATATTAGCCAGGACAAAAGAGCAAGTGGTAGCAATGGAAAGGGCTTTCTTAGCTACCAAGGAAGGGAGGTATTGCAAGGAAAAAAAATCAAATCTGTTTATGTCAAGTTGACCAAACTCCCAGAAGTCTTTTTGAGATGATTCAGTTAAGCATTGGCAATGATTTTGGCCTAAAGCCAATACCAGTAAAATACCAGGGAACATCCAGAGCTGTAAAACAATAGAACCATGCATTGAAATGATAATGTAGTGTTCATTGGGATTAATTAGTGTGGGAACAGAAAAATAGCAGGAAAAATATTTCAGGTGTCTAAGGGTGTGCTATTATAAATTTAGGATTTAAAAGCAACAATGTTATAAAAGCTTGGCTAACAGTAGTGGTGAAATCACTAAAGTGTTAAGTAGTCTAAGCAAGTGAAATTGCTGTTTGAATCGCCTGCATGGATTTCTAAAGGAAGATCAAGCTTTTTTCTCCTCCCCACACCAAGCCAAAGCAAGTCCAAATCCGTGAGTCAGTCCAGAACCGTAAGTGGCCCTACAACCAGCAAACATCCTCCACTCCCACCAGGAGCTTCAGATATTTCTAAAGTCTTTTGGCAGGTATAACAGAGGGCCTTCTCGGGGCCAATTTAACTGTGACCCACCCACCATGCCTTGTTGGCAATTAATTCATTAATTAATGATGTAATTAAGCAGGAGGCTGCCCATTTTTTGCCCCGATGCCAGGGGCGCTATCTACACCTCCATTCCTCCCCTACACTACAGCCCAAGCCTCGCAGGTGGCATCTCGATGTCTTCATTATCACCGGCCCCCACTTGGGGCCCGAGAATCCTCCTAACTGAACCCTGCCTGGATTCCTCTTGTCAGGCAGCCTGTTCCACCTTCTTACCAGGCAGCGTAGCTCCCTGAACTGCTTCTCCTTCAGGTGTGGTTCCCCCGGGACCTTTGGCCCATGTCCAGGCCAGCCGGAACGCCAGGCGCGCAGCTCTTGAGCATCCCTCGCGCTGGCCCCCGGCCCCCCAACCCTTCTGGTCCTGGCCCCAGCATTGACCAGCCGGGGGAAGTCTAGACAAGCCTGAGTCTATGGCCTTTTCTCTCTCTCCAAGGGTCCACCCTCCAGGCCTTCCAAACAAGAGGTAACCCACCCAGTCATGGGGGCTGGGGGTTAAGGCGCCCCGACCCGCCTTTCACCGAGGTGGTAAATGACCTGGCATTTCCTGGGGGCTCCCGTGCCACTGAGAGCCTCACCAGGCCCCCCACTCCCAGCAAGATGCAGTTTTAGGTTATTTACAGGACCAGGAGCTTCTTACCATCCCCTACAGCTCCCCCCTTACCTCCAGATGACACCAGATGGCAGCAGAACTGCCCTGTTTATGTGGGCAGCCCTAGGTCCAAAATGGCTGCCCTCATCAGACACCTGGCACCTGCCAGCTCCAGGCTCTTAAATGGCAGGCACCAACAGTGCCCTGCCACAGCAGGCATCCTATGTGCAGGCCCAAGGCCAGAGGCTTGGGGTTCGGATGCCCCCAAGTTTCACCCGCCCTCAGCCAGGTGGCCGCAGGAGCCAGTTAGGGAAGAGCCTCCCATTTCACAGACTGCGACAGTGACGATTCATGTTAACAAGCTCAGTTTTTGGTAACTGCATGCTTATATTCTGGCAAACCCAGTAAAGTTGGCTACATGTATACTGGAAAACCCTACTGAATAATTGCTTTGTACTTAGCAGATATTTGTGTAGTCAATAAAGCTTCTGTCGGACGAGTGCTGTAAGATAATCATATGGTTCTCCTTGCCCACAAAGAAGGGCTCAAGTTTCAGCCCAATATTGCTGCAACTTGAGATCATTGCTCCTTGTTCTGTCATCAGTGAAAACAGTTTAGCTCCATCCTTTCTGGGACCACTCTTCAGTCTTCTCTTCTTCAGATTAAATAAAGCCAGTTCCCCCCAGCCTGTCCTCAGTGCCCCAGCCCCCAAACCATTTTCACTGCTCTCTGCTGAACTCTCTCCAACTTGTCCACATCCTTTTTATAGCAGAGGGCCCAAAGCTGGACATAGTACTCCAGATTTGGCCTCACCAGTGCAGAATAGAGCAGAATAATTACTTTCCTTGATCTGCTAGCAACGCTTATACTAATGCAGCCCAGTATGCCCTTAGCTGTCTTGGCAATAAAGGCACACTGCTGAGTTATATCCATTTTACCGTCCACTGTAACCTCCAGGGCCTTTTCTGCAGAGATGCTGCTTAACCAGCCAGTCCCCAGCCTGTACTGGTGCATGGGATTCATCCATCCCAAGTGCAGGACTTTGCACTTGTCCTTGTTTAATCTCCTGAGATTTCTTGTGACCCAATCCTTCAGTTTGCTTAGGTCACTCTGAATCCTAGCCCTACCATCCAGCCTCTTTACTATCCCTCACAGCTTGGCGTCATCCACAGACTTGCTGAGGGTGCACTCTGTGCCATCTTCCAGATTGTTAATGAAGATGATGAACAAAACAGGCTCCAGGACTGACCCCTAGGGCACTCCACTTGATACTGGCTGGCAACTAGACATTAAGCCATTGATTAATACCCACTGAACCCAACAGTCCAGCTAGCTTTCTATTAGGGCTGTGCGAAGCTTTGGGTGCCGATTCGATTCGGAGGCGATTCAGCCCGATTCGGTGGCCTTTCTATCCACCTACAGGTGATACTTTCTATCCACCTACAGTCCATTCATCCAACCCATACCTCCTCACCTTGCTTTCAAGAATGCTGAGAGACTGTATCAAAAGCTTTGCTAAAGTCAAGGTATACTATGTCCACTACTTTCTCCAGAGCCCGTCATCTCATTATAGAAGGCAATCAGGTTGGTCAGGCATGATTTGCCCTTGGTGAATCCATGCCGACTGTTCCTAATCACCTTCTCCAAGTGCTTAGAAATGGATTCTTCAAGGACCTACTCAATGATTTTTGGGGGACTGAGCTGAGGCTGACTGGTCTGTAGTTCCTTGAATCTTCCTCCTTTTCTTTCCTAAAGATGGGCACTTATATTTGTTCTTTTCCAATCATCTGGGACCTCTCCCAACCACGAGTTTTCAAGATAATGGCCAGAGGTTCTGAAATCACATCAGCCAACTCCCTCAGCACCCTCAGATGCATTGCATCCGGCCTCATAGGCTTGTACATGTCCAGTTTTTCCAAATAGTCCCGAACCCATTCTTTCTCCACTGAGGGCAGATTACTTTCTCCCCAAACTGTGCTGCCCAGTGCAGCAGTCTGGGAGCTGACCTTGCCCGTGAAGACTGAGGTAAAAAAAACCCAACATTATTTCAGCCTTTTCCTCATTATGTTGCTAGGATGCCTCTCCCATTCAGTAAGGGACCTGCACTTCCTCCACCTCCCTCTGGTTGCTTACTTTTAGAAACCCTTCATGTTACCCTTCATATCCTTTGCTAGTTGCAACTCCGTTTCTTTTTTGGCCTACCTGACTTCATCCCTGCATGCCTGAGCAATTCTTGTTCTCCTCCCTAGTCATCTGTCTAAGCTTCCAGTTCTTGTCAGCTTCCTTTTTGCATGTAAGCTCACCAGAGTTCTCTGCTAAGCCAAGCTGGTCACTTGCCACATTTGCTATCCTTCCTACATATCGGGGTGGTTTGCTCCTGTGCCCTCAGTAAGGTTTCTTTAAAATGCAATCAGCATTCCTGGACTCCTTTTCCCTTCAGACTGCCCCCACCCCCTCTCCTCCCCATCGTATCCAGCCCATCAGTTCCCTAAGGGAGCCAGAGGTCAAGAAGAGCATGGCCCCTTGTTAGTCTCTCCAATTCTTGCAGCAGGAAGTTGCACCCAACCCTCTCCAAAATCTTCCTGGATTGCCTGCACACTGCTGTATTGTTCTCCCAGCAGATGTCAGGGTGACTGAAGTGCTGCACAAGAACCACATCTTGTGATCTGGAAACTTTCACTAGTTTGTCTGAAGAAAGCCTCATTTGCCTCATCCTCTTGGTCTGATGGTCTATAACATACACCCGCCACATCATCTGTGTTGCTCCTCCTCTGACCCCAGCCCAGGGACTTTGAACAGGCCTATCTCCAGTTTCATATTGGAGCTCTGAGCAATCATACAGTTCTTTTACATACCAAGCACAGTTTACAGGTTAGTCTGAAAAATGTTTTAGACCAAGGACTCTTGCACATTATTGACAGGCATTTAAGTGAAAGACTTTTTATGAAAGGTTTACTCAACCCAAGTAAAAGCCACTTTAATATCTCATATGATCAAACATTGCATGTTCAGTAGGGCTATGTAAAGTTTCAAATCATGATTCGGATTTGGAGGCTGAATCTATGCATCCGAATTGAACTGCTGGAATCTTTAGGCTGTTCAAATCAATTCGGAGCTAGCAAATTGCTTTGGAAAAGATTCGAAGCCAATTCGGCCACAGAGTATAATAGGGAAATCAATGAGTATCTATAAACTTGCTGTTTTTTGTCTAATTTGGATGAAATTTGCAGGGATGGCAGCCTCTACTGAGACCATGAAGCCTACCAAGTTTCAAGAAGATTGGTAGAGGGATTTGGGGGGGAACTGCATGTTAAATTCTTGAAAGCAAAATTCACGTCACATGTATGCGTTACATCAAAGGGTGTGGGGGGCAAGCTGCCCTCACAAAGCCTGCCAGCTGTCGAGATAGGTGCAGGGCTTCTGGAGTCCTGCACCCCAAGCTGCTGACAGAAAACTTCTGACAAGGGTGCTTGTGCAACTGTTTGCCTTGGGGCAGTTGATTTGTCTGTATTGATTATTTGCTCTCCTTAGCCTGTTGTTTTGTAGATGTTAATTGTTGCTAATTATCTGGCTACATTAGCTAGCTACTGAGTGAATCATGACTGGTAACACAATACCTTAGCAGCCAGGCCTGCAGTAGTGTGTCACCCCCCACCCAGACGCAAGACAGAGAGGTTAGTTACACAAGCACCCAGACCCAGGTCACGCATTTTGCCTGTCAGCAGCTAGGGGTGCAGGGCCCCAGAACCTCTGCACCTATCTCAACAGCTGACTGAAATCTTACCATTTTTCTAGTACTAGATTCTTCTTTGCAAGTCACACTGAAGATTGACTTTGTGCATTAAAGGAAATGTAATGTCTTCCTCCATTCCCCACAACCAACCACACCCACCCTACTACTACTACAGGCAACCCCCCCTTAACACTCTTAATTGGTTCAGGAAAAACCTTTAAGCAGGAACTCTAAGCAAAACCCATTTCCCCACAGGAATTAATGTAGAGATAATTAGTTGCCACCACCCCCACCTCTTCTGACCCCTCTGCCTGCCAGCTCCGTGCTGTTGCCTCTCCACCCTGGGTCCCTGCTGGCTCTGGCCCCAGGCACTGGCAGAGGCCCCACGCTTATGCCTGTCCATCCCCACCCCACCGCCATTGCTCCTCATCACCGCTTCTCCTCACCTTTGTCCACTAGCCACTCCAGCACTGTGTGCCAGTCCAGGCCCCTGCTCCTGCTGCCCCACCTGGGCCCCTGCCAGCCCTGGCCCTGAAGCACCAGTGCAGGCTCCACACTCATTCCCACCCACCCACTCACTGCCACTCACTTCTTGCCGTTGCTGCTGCTTCGCTGAGTGCTATAACAAAACTGGCTCAATCCCAAGTGAAATCAGGTATTCATTTTAAATGAGCACTACAGCAAGGTAGCTCTAAGTAAAACTGCATTGAGATTGCCTGTACTCCAGATTACTTAAAGCAGCAGACCTGCAGGCCATACAAAAGACATGGAACCAGCCTGTGGCCAGATCAAGCCCTAGATGCTGGGCTAGGGCCCTGTGCAGCCTCAGTTGTATGCTGCTGGGATTGGGAACTGGGGCCTAGGCTCCACCCCTTTCTGACCCTGCATGTCAGGCTTGGGCCCTAACAGTTCAGGCTACCCCAAGCAGACCCTACATGCTGGGATCAGGCACCTGATCTAGCACCCAGGATCCTGGACCTCCTCAAAGATCCAAAAATGTAGCAGTGGGGAAATGGTGCTGTCACTCCCACACAGCCACATTATCAGACCCATAGGGAGCCCTGGGCAACAGCACTAGGGGCTACATCTGGCCTGCAGGCCAGCTGTCAAACACTCCAGACTTAAGGGATGTGATCTTGATAAATGATTTATAGACTTTGGAATTAAACAGAAAGCTCTTGTAAGTGTGAAAGGGAACATAGTCTTCAAAACATTTTATTTTCTCAAAATTAATTTGCCACCACTTACAAAACTATAGAGCCTGAATGTTTGCCTTCAAACTTTAAGATATTTACAGCTGTAGTTTTCCCCAGCAAGTTTTTTACCTACATGTGAGAAGATAACATCCAATCTCTAGTTAGGGCCTCAAAAAAAAAAAATTCCTTAGACCACAGTCCACACGGGTGCCTAGAGAACCTTTCAGGCATAACACAAGGTGCCATTCAACACTTAAGTGTGGAAATGTGAATCGCATGAGAAACTCAGATTTCCAATAGACACCCATATTAAAAAGCTTCTTTGCAGCAAGAATAGCTCTTATAAATGTTCCCATGTTTAGAAGCAAGTGAAAAATAAGTATTCAAAGGGGTGCCTTGGACTGTGGGATTTAGGATTTAATCTTAGATCCAAATATTCAGGAATGACTAGGGGGTGAGGGGGCATTAGCAATCTGCCTTGAATGTGTTCCATAAAAAACAGTAGAACACTTGGGGTTTAGTTTTAGGTTGAAATATCCCACTTCATTTCTCAACATGAGGTTGTATGCACAAAGCTACGATATGTGCAAGCTAGACCATTTAAAAGGGCCTTTGCTAGTTGATCATTTTCAGAATTTTTTGTTTAAGAGTTCAGGTAACATGCCACAAAAAAAACATGCCAGCAAAAAAAATCTTTGGCATACTTGAAAGAGGGAACCCCCTATTTCCCCCCGCTAATAATCTAACCTAAAATTCTCATTGCAGTACCACAACACAGGTCACTGAATTTCACACAAGATAAGTTTCAGTAGGAATGAGAAGGTACTTAGTTAAAGGTAGGCAAAGACAAGACTTGATATACCAACTTTAAGCTCATATACTTAAAGAGCCCTCACCTGTTCTCCACAGTACACTAGACCTAAATTCCATGGCAAGACCTCTGGGTCCTGTACCATTCTAGTACTGCAGACTTTCAAGTTTCACAGCAGCAAAGTTTACACCAAAATGGACATTTTTAATGAAATGTAGAACGTATACAATTATTTTTTTTGACATTCACCTAGATGTTTGTCATCTCTACACTTTGATATACCATAGGTTCCCATGATGGGTACGTGTAACTATGCTGTAGAACTGAGTCATGGGGAAAGCCAGGCTTGATAACAAAACAGTGATGGCTACTCACATTTGGCATGAGGTATGGGAGGAAAGAATCTGTAGGATGAACAGGATAGTTATGTTTTTTTCTGCCTAAAAAGTGGACCGGTATATTTCAAGCTTTCAATATTTCAAGCTTACATTTGTCATCTTCAAGGACCACAATTAATAGCCAAGTATCAGGCTGCTGGTGGACTTGTTTAATAGGGAGCAAGAACTGCATGGCCAAGTATGATGTTGAAAATACTAGCAGTACAGCAGACCATAATTAAGAATCCTCAGATCTGACCATTAGTGCTTATGGTAAACAGCAGTTTAAGCAGTTCAATCTTTTCATCATTCTTTTGGTAACCAAAATTTAACTAAGTGTTGTGACAAGTACATAGTATGGAACAATTTGCTGAAAGGGTGCTGTATTTGATAGCAAGTCTAGCACAGGACTTTCAATAAAATTAAAGCAATTTTTACATGCTGTCTGAACTTCCAGGACAATATACAGCACTAAGGAAAAAGCTGAAAATGGCTTCTGTGCTTTCAACAGACTAGCCATCTGCAACAGGGGCGGGGGAGGGGGTTGTTGTCACAAAAAAGCCTATGGCAACAAAACGCACTAGAAGAAACAAAAAAAGTCTCCTTGCTGTAGTAGTTGTGTCTTGAGCATAAAGTCTCTCAAAATATTTTGGGTTACACTGCTTAGGGCAAATGACACACTTGCAAACTATGGCAGGTTTCAGCCTGACCGAAGGTAAAGTCTGCATTTCCAAAAGCCACAGGGCGGCCAGAATTACAGGTGCAAGATAAACGCAGCTGTAGAGTTCTCATCATGAAATTACAAAAAAAGCTATAGTATTTACTGCTATATTTAATTTCTTTTATCATGAGATCTGCAAGAGTTATACATGGGATAATGGTTCTGCTGAAGTCCATCACAGTGGTAGATCTACTGTGCGTGCAAAAAAAGAGTTCAGTTTCATTGGCATAAGCACAAGAGTTTGAGTCACTGATTTAATTTTATACAAGTTAAACTACACATTGTATAAAGATTACAAGGCAGTTCTAATGTTCAGTATTGCATGTTACCAAAAAAAAAAAAAAAAAAAAAAAAAAAATCAATTTAACTATAAACGGGACTTTTGAGATGAAATCTACTTCACAATTTGTAAGTGAATTGGCAACTCTGGTTTAAACAAAGCCTCCTGTTAAGACTAGAACTCTAGCTCCAATGTATTTAGAGATCCCTATAAGGTTTAAAATTCATACACAATAGGACTGTGGCTCTTATTTTGATGCAAAGTGGGTGGTAACTCAAGGGGGGAAGGGAGGAGTGTCTGTGTCTGTGCAGGAAAGACCATTTAAAATTTACTTATTTTCACATACCCAATAGATAAACATTTAGAGTTCAGCAAGCCATACAAGACACTAGCGACTTGGACCACATCCAAAAGACACAAACGTGTCAGAGTGGAGCATCACCTGGAATCCAAGCAAAGTAGAGTCACAACACTTCCATTCTTTGAACTTTGATACCTAGGACTTTAGGCAATACTGCATCATGCAAGGCTACAGAGTAGTACCTTTATTAGCTTTTAATACAGTCAGAGTAGTTGGGGAAGGGGAAAGGAAGAGGAAAGACATGAAGCTTACTTTTGGCAAGTTAAGATACAGCACAAGTGCTTCCAACTTGAGTTTATTGCTGGTCTGAAATTTGCCTAGTTATTATATATTAACTGTATGTACAGTTCCCACTTTGCTTCCACAAACTGAAATAGCCAAGGCATCTACGCTGACCTGTTCAACAATGCTTTTGTGTCTTTGATAGCAAGATGTAACCTTTTATGCTACTAAGGTCCGTAATTTTAAAAGAGTGAAAAATTAGGAAAAAAAAAAAATGATGTTCTCAAAAAAGCCTGAATTTAAGCGTCTTATGCTTAAGAGTTTATTTTAATATAAAACCCACTTTCCTCTTAACAGCAGTCAAATTATTTCTGCTGAAATGCTAAAAATCAAAAGTTTAACTTTATTTTTCTAGAAAAAGGGGACTCTCTTCCTGCTCTTACCACCATTTCCACACCACCTCATCTTTTCACCAAATTTAGATACAAATCAAACCTTTATATGCCTCATTACTTGGTTCTCAGGCCATTCCTTTCTGCAAAAGAAGGAACCAACTTCTGAAGGACTAACATAAAAGACTAATGGCCTGGCAAGTAGGAAAATGTTCCATAATAGTGTGCAAAGTAAGAGGAGAGTTCTAGTCTTAATCTCTTGAACTAGATCTTGATCGTGAGCGAGACTTTGAATGAGATCTCGAGTGGGACCTTGACGCAGCTCTTTTGGATGGTGACTCTGAACGAGCCTTGGCAGAGGCTTGCTGCTGTGGCGAGTTGGAACGAGACCTACTCCTTGATCTGGATTTAGACTTAGCATCTCCTTTACCATTTTCTTTGGGAGAGCGAGACATGGACCTAGACCTGCTGCGAGACTTCTCAGATTTTGCCTTGGATCTGCTGCGGGAGCGGGAACCCCGGTCAGACTTAGGTTTAGATTTGCTCTTTGATCTCGACTTCCTGCTCTTAGATCTGGAACGCGAACGATCTTTGCTCCGTGACCTGGATTTAGATCTTGAAGAAAACAAAATATTTTATAGGAACTGAAAAAAAATTACTCATGTCAGTTTTACACACAGCCAGTTACCAAAGAAGGGTCACAATTTCTAATTTAACAGAAATAGCCAAAAAATAATGTACATTACTCACCGTGACCGGCTTTTAGAGACACTACGGGAACGGCTGCGGCTACTCCTGCTCCTGCGACTTCTGCTTCGCGACCTTCTTCTAGAGCGTGACCTGACAATGTTTCAAAGTGCCCTTGTGAAAGTCTAAACATCCACAGATGTTTACAACAATTTCTTAGGCTGGGACAGGGGGACGCACACAAAAGGCAGGCAAGTCACCGATTAACCTACAGTAAGAATACCATCTGACACTGAACTATTTATGATATTTCAGAAGGTAAACTGTCTTTCCTGAAATACATCTGATCACTTATGTAATGTTTTATCATAGAAAGCTATTCCCCCCACATCCTAACAATCATCTTATCTGCAAGATGTAATTTAATTAAAGGAAATGATTATTCTCTTGAGTTAAGACTAAATATAATAGACTCTTCTACTGCTAGCAGAAGACTTTTGCTATAAAGATTAATCAAATATTTCAAAAGGTTACCTTGACCGGCTGCCAGAGTAAGATCGCCTATGGCTTGAACGTGGCTTGTCCTCAACCAGTCTTATCTTCCTGCCATTTATCTCTGTGCCATCCAATTTGTCCAGGGCACGCTTCATATCAGAGTAAGAACGAAATTCTATTACCCCTTCATTTGTGCGTTCTTTGTGAGCATCTGCATAGGTTACTTCACCAGCTTGCCTCATGAAATCCTTCAGAGAACAGATGAAGAGTTACATAAGCATTTAATGCTTCTGGAATGTAACATGCCTAAACAGAGGTAAAAAACTCACCAAGAGTGTCAGTAGGCACGAATGAGTAAGTTCCAAATGGCTTTCCCAAATCATGAACATTCACAATAAAATGGAAGTATTGAGACCAAGCAAGAAGCTAGACTAACATTGTCATGTTAATACGTACTTTTAAATCCTGCCAACTACAGCGACTGGAAAGGTTTTCAACAATCAGTCTGTATTCTGTACGCACAGGTGGTCCATATTTATCTCTTCCCGATTGTCTGCGACTGCTATATCCACCTTTATTGTGCAAAGAAAACAAGTCAGACTCTCTCATAGTGTGAAGAAAGCAAAAAGTTCTGAAAAAGTTAGTTAAATACAGATTACATTTACTGGAGTAGGACTTTATCTTTCTAAGCCTCCAACAAAGTTGCAACTTTGCCATAATCTATATTAATGGCAAATCAAATAGACTAAAATCCTACAAGTCTGCGCTCCTAAGATCTGTTAGAGAGTGACTGCTCCTTTATTAGATTTACCTTGCTAAGTTTTATTTTACAGAACATTGTAAAATATAAAACTTAACTGATTACATGCATTTCTACATTTTACAAAAACGTTACTAATTACACTAAGTACTTACATCACAGTATGAGGTTTTTGGTGGTGGTTTGGCCACAAAACACGCAAGGTTAACAGTCACCTAGTTCAGTTTAACCAGTTTTGTCTAACCCTTGGAATCCTCACCATCACCCTGCGTCTAATGGCAAAAGGCTGCTGTCGTCATGGCTTCCGGTAAGGTCAGCCAAAGGGTCATAGGGCAAGGGTCACACAATGTATGGAAAAGCCATGGCCAATCAGGAAAGGCAGTCATCTTAGCCTCAGTGGACACAGCCTCAGCCCCACTGGTCACTTTTAAATTGAAACATCAAGGACTTGTTAAAAAGTTTGAATTGAACATGCAACAAGTTTAAAAACACAACATACATTTGAATTTGCAATACACGTGTAAAGATCCCCGCCCACCCAGCAATGAGCCTCTCAGATTTTTCTGAGACGAGGCTTCGTGCTTTTAAAGCACCGCACCAGGCCAATTCAACTCCACTCAGCTCATCAACTTAAAACGAGCTCAGGGTACAAAAAGCCTTTGCAAGCCACTTCTCCCCCTCACCGCAAGCTCACGTGCCTCAGCAAGCCCCTCCCCCTGACTACATTCTGCATAGTCAGCAGAAACATCCCCTAAGTCCGCTTCCAGTGACCCCCAGGGCTTCACCCCCACCCTCCATCAAAGATGCACCATCACCCCTGCCACCAAAGGGTCCCAGGTCAGTACAGTAAGGGAGAGGTGCTATTGAGAAGCATCCTCCTTAAGGAGGCCTTGTCAGCTTAGCAAATCCCGCCCCCCTCCCTACCGTTAGAAGACACCCACAGTGCACTGCTGGGTGTGAAGCCCCACCGCAGCCGTGCACTAGGGAGCCCCCAACCGCTCTGAGCCCCTCGCCCGGGGAGGCTCCCCCACTCCCCTACCCTCCGGGGCCCGAGCCCAGCACACAACCACCCCCTGGTCAGACCCGAGCAGGCGCCCGCGGCCCCCGCGCCCGAGCCGAGGGAAGCCGGAGCTGCACTCACTGCGGCTGCTGTAGCTGTAGCCGTCGCGGTCCCGGCGGGGGCCTCGGGCGTGCTCCACGATCACCCGCTCCCCGCACAGATCCTTGCCGTTCAGCTCGTAAACGGCGTCGTCCGCGTCGCGCGAGTCCTCGAACTCCACGAAGCCGTACCTGGGGGGCAGCGCCATCAGCCCGGACCCGCATCGCATCGCCCCGCCCGGCTCGGCCCCGGCGGGGACAAAGGCAGCGACTGCCACGGCGCCCCCTCCCGCCCCGTCGCCGCCATTTTGAAGCGGGCGCCACGCGGCAGGCACAGCCCCGCTCAGGCCGCGGCCGCGCAGCCGGTCCAGGCGCGGGCCGAGGCGGGCGGAAGGGCCGCCCCGCGCCGCCCCCGCAGTAGGCCGCGGCGCCGCCTCACCCGTTCTTGAGATCGACCTCGAGCAGACGGCCGTAGCCGCTGAAGAAGCGCTGGATGTCCTTCTCCCGCACGTGGTAGCTGAGGCGCCCGATGTAGACACGCGGCATGGCTGCAAGCGGGGCCGGGGACCGCCGGGTGGTCGGTGCTGCCAGGCCGCACTCGCCGCCTGCGGCCTGCTCCGCGTCACAATGGCGCCGGTCGCCCGCGCAGGCTTTTATACCGGGGGGCGGGGCAGGTGACGTCACCGCGGAGAACGTGAGCGGCGCCATGACGTTCCCGGGGCGGCTGGGACAGAGGAAGAAGCGTTCTTTGCACGGGCGCGACGTCGGCTCTCCAGTAGCG
>JAGPOW010000797.1:27609347-27634873 GCA_030014935.1 Caiman crocodilus | reverse complement strand
CCCACCCCCCAGTTCCCCCCACTTGGAGCTAAGAAGAGCTCCCAAGGCTCCCAAGTCTGCCCACATATTACACTTGCTCTGGCATAATTTAAGGTTTGATCCAACTTCTATAGGCCTGAGTAGGAGTCCTTCCTTTAACTTTAGTGTAAGTTGTAATTATATCAGCAGAGAGAAGGTCTGTAGGAGATTTGGGTCCCACCGTGCTAGGTGCTGCTACAGCACAGAATACAAAAGGGAGCCCAGCCCCAACTTGCTTGCAATCCGAATCAACAAACAAGCAAAGCATATGAAGGGACAGACACAGAGAGCTGCAGTGACATGAACAAGTGACTTGACCCAGGGCACAGAATGAAAAAAAAAAGAGCCTCCAGCAGCCGTCTCTCCTCCTTCCTCCCCGCGTCTCAGTTTTGGCACAGGAACAGAGCAGAAAGCCAGGCAGTGCGTCACAGAATGCAAGGACTTCTGAGGATCGTAGCCCTCTTCATTGGCAGTGGAGTTTTATCCCATTCTTTTATAACTGAAGCCCATGTCCAGAGGGCAAAAAAAGCTGAATTCAGTGGCAAAAAGACTGATGTTATTTCTCTGCCCAGAATAAACAAACTCCCATGCTGCTCTACAAAGGTATGATTCCCAGAATGCCTTGCACTCTATGATGCCCATTGCCTACGCTGGCAGCATCCTAGAACCAGAATGTGCTGGCAGAGGGAGGCAAGGCAGCAGCCAAGCTGTAGCAAGGTAGGTTGTAGAGAGTAACCCTGGAGTCAGGTCAGGTCCCTCCATCCCAGCCATCCTGCTGGCATCACTCCCCTTACGCAGCACCTGTGGAACATGCCCCACTTGCCCAACCCCCACATTATACTACTGCACAGACCATCAGCAGCAAAGGTGGGAAAAGAGATCCTGATGCTGCATTCAATACACCAAACCCTTGGCATCAGTGTGGGTTCTGTTGAAGGGAATGTGAAAAAAGCCAAAATAATTTGATAAGGCATTTATCCCTGCAGCATATACAGTTCCCCATTGGGAGCATATCACGTCATCCTAAAATCTATAAATATAACAAAGCATAAATTACTTTTATATATGCAGGAATCAACATTATCAGATAATTTATTTTTCAATCTTTATTAAACATGAACTGAGAAAGGGACTTACTCTCAGCAGGGTGCACTGCTATACACAGAGGATCTCATGCATATATCTTTGGGCTGAGAATTAAGAAATCATGGGTTGATTTCTCTTTGCTACAGACTTGTGCGCCCAGATTTACAAATTAACCAGCAAGTCCAATGTGACATCTCTAGGTTATGCCACATGCACGCACACGTGTACACACAGAGATATGGCTAATATTGCATATATAACAGCTCTTGAACGACTCTATGAACATGAATAAGTATTTGCAGGATGTGCCTCTATCTCTGTGTTATATATAAAGGTCTTTAGGTGGAAGGAACATTAAAAGTAGGAAAATTATCTCCTTAAAAGGATTTAATAAAAGAGCCCACCTGAATTCTAGTATTTCAGTTGTGGTTTTTAAATGTAGTATTTGGATACATTTTTTTTCACTAGTTTCCCCCCACTTTGTTTCCCCTAAGAGCTAGATAATTTTTTCCCAAGCTGATAGCATTTCATACTGTGAAATAAAATGAAAAAAAAATAATTGAACTTTCCTCACTGCATTTTGACCAGCTGGTTTAAAATAACAATTTGGTCTTCATTGGACCCAAAGTAGAATGGAGATAAACGGTCCTGTGAGAATCAATTAAAAGCTAAACCTTATTTCCAGAAATCTACTATTTTGCTTCTCCTTTAAAGTAAGAGCTGAAGTGCCCTCATCATTCCTGTACTGAAAGAACAATGATGGGTGTGCAGCTGTGCATGCATTTGCTACCTAGTGCACAGTTATTAGAGCAGACTGATCTCTCAGAATATTTATGGGTATTGTATAAAACGTGGATGAGCTTTGGTAAAGTCCTTCAACCTGCGCAGATCCAGCCTATTTAACATGGGAGAAGCCAATAGGATTTTCATAAACCACAGATAGTAGCTTTGCCAGGTAAGCTGTCAAAACGTAGCTGGTCTGGTAACACAGAATCATGGAAAACCAGGGTTGGAAGGGACCTCAGTAGGTCATCTGGAGCATCTAGTCCAACTCCCTGCTCAAAAGCTTTGTCTAGCCAGGTCTTAAAAACCTCCAAGGATGGAGATTCCACAACCTCTCAACCAGTGCTTTACTACCCTCCTAGTAAGAAAGTTTTTCCTGACATGTAACCTAAACCTCCCTTGCTGCAACTTGAGACCATTGTTCCTTGTTCTGTCATCTGCCACCACTGAGAACAGTCTAGCTCCATCATCTTTGTGACTTGCCTTCAGGAAGTTGAACGCTGCTATTAAGTCCCTCTCAGTCTTCTCTTCTCCAGACTAAATAAGCCCAGTTCCCTCAGTCTCCCCTGATAAGTCACATGCCCCAGCCTCCTAAACATTTCTTTGCCCTGCAGTTTCAGAAGCAGGACTCTACTTGCTCACAACCATGATGCTCCCGTGTAAAGGTGAGGCAAGACCTGGCCCTCAGTAACATGCCACCTCAATCCATCCACAAGATAAGATGCCTGCTAATGCAGGCCTGGATCTGAAGTTCAGCCAAAGGGATGTCCTCTGTGCATGTATGACACCACATTTGGCAAGGTAAGAATACAGTCAGCATGGTTCCCATGCTATTATGAGTGACCTTTCTCCCTACTAGCACTGTGGGATCATTTATCACCAAGGAAAGATTAGCAGCACCTTTTAGTAATGCTGGAGTTGTTGGATGGGGAAAATGGAAACTAGATTGTTTTGGCTGATAACAACCTGTTAGTAAACAGGAAGCATTCCCCTCTGAATCCTTCTGCCAGCACAGGGGAAATTGGCTTGCAGCAATGGAGATCTTCAGCATTGCTTCTGGAGAGTGGAATAACAAATGCTGCTCCTTGTCATCTCCTATGCAACTTTCAGCGCAACAAGGGACAAATCTAATATGTTCACTTGGGTGAGGAAAGTCACACAACAGATTCCGTTCTTATTATTTGTAGTGTGGGAGCTTGTCAAGGCCCCAATCCCGGACCAAAATTCACAATGGGAACTGCAGCCCCACCGCAGAACAAAAAAGGCAGACCCTGTTCTAAGAGCTTATTATCTAAGTAGAATCAAATCACCAGCTGGTGTTACCCTAGTGTCTTGAAGGGATTACACCAAGGGAAGGCTTAATTTCTTCTAGCAGTATGGCTAGCAAGCAAATCATTAAAGGAGAAATAATAAAAGGGCTATGCAATCATTCGGAGTCAGTGGACAGACTCTCTCTGACCTTGGATCAGGTCCTTTTCACATGGGAATCATGCTGTGCTTTTGACATGAATTATTCACTATCAAATCTGCCTCTTATTCGATGCATGGTATTAACAATAGACTTGCATCACTTCTCTCCTTCCTTCCCTGACAAAAATTAGTCCTCCAAAATAGGGGTATGCATTTTAAGCAAGAAAGCCAATTTCCATGCTGGAATGGAGGGATAGGGACACTAGAATGGCTGCCAGGGGCTGCCTGGACACATGCAGGATGAAGAAGGGGAAGTCTGTTGCTCAGCCAAAAGCCAGAGCATTAGCCACTCACAGTGACTGTTGTCAGGGATTGGCAGCCTATAGCCCATCATCTAAATACAGCCCACCAAATGATTGCATGTGGCCTGTGAACCTGGGCTGTTGGCAGTAAATTGACAGTAATTCAGTGGTGGGGGCTGGCTCAAAGGCAGCAGCCAGAATTTGAACCAAGCTCTGTTACCATAATTCAGCCCTCCACTTTTTAAAAAAGTTGCCAGTCTTTAGTCTACACCAGAGGCCTTGCCATCACCACTATGTCACTGGCACTCCTCAGTGGAGTTCCAGCTCATGTCAACAGAAGGAATTTTTGTAGCCTCAGACCTACCCCACCTCCCCGAACCACAAAATAAGCCAACAAAAGCCCTCTTCTGCTGAGACAGCTGTGGTAATAGCAGTGGCTTGGTCAGCACCCCTATTTTTGGTGCAGGTGCCATTTGTTCCTCTAGCTGACAGGCTAGCAAAACTTGATGGTATAGGGCAAGCCACTAAAAGCTTCACAAGTGCCAGAGGAAAATGTTTCCATTCTTGCTGCTACTGGGAGTGTCCAGGCAGCTGCACTATGTAATCCTGGAAGCAAACTTCTGTAGCCAAGTAAGTCAGGGTCATCATTCAAGATGGATTTCAGTGTGAGTAGCTGCAAGTCTCTGAAGAGGTGGCAGCAGCAGCTCCAGAGAACCTGGGTGTTTCAAAGCACTTTCCTCTCACTGCTTTTACGTTCTGGCAATGGCTCAGAGCAGATTTTTATTTTGATGGTGTGTATTAGAAACGGTTCCGTTCTGGAAGGCCAGGCTCCCCGTGAACAACAGTCATTTTAGTGGGGGCTGACAGCACAGATGAGCCACTCAGTTCTAATCAGGAAGCGAGATGGATGCTCCTTTCAAGGGAATAGCTGAGATCTCTGCCTCCTCTCACCATGGCACTGGGGCCCGCTTCATATAGGCGAGTCCCACCAGTGCGGCCCAGGCCTGTGCAGTCTCACTGGTGGCCAGTTTCCAAGACAATGGAAGAGAGCCCACTGCCCCACTTAGAAGGGCGAGGCCTGCAGCAGTCTGGTCCGTACTGAATCCATCATGATGAGCCTGGGGTTCCCACTGTTTCTCATTTCTATTGCAGGAGCACCTAGGAACTCAATCAAGAGTCCTGGTCCTCCTAGGTTAGGTGTTGGAGTAACAGATAATGATGCAGGCAGCCCCTGAGCCGAGGGCTGTCTGTCAGACCAGGTACAGCACAGGGATTAAGCAGACAAACGGGGCAGGAGAGGAAAACATTTCCATCCTTGCAGCTCCTGGGCAGACAAATGGGGTAAGGGGTATGGTTGGGGAGGATGCAGTAAGAAAATTGGAGTTCAGTGCAAATGAGGATGTCTCAGCTCCTGCTTTCCTGACCACCAGCCAGCCCAGTTTGTTGATCTCACAGCAGAGGCAGTCTAGAGCTCAGCAGCCTCAGGTTCTCCAATGAAAAGGTCCCTCCAAGAGTTTCGCTGGGGTCTGTGAGCTATCAAATCTCTTTGAACCACAACTGCTGTGTGGGGGGCACTAAGGCTGGAGAAGAGCTGACTGGAGACCAGTCAAAGTCAGTGGGAGCCTTTCTTTGGGTCAGGCTCTGAAATGACATAGCCCTCTCTCATTTAAGGCTTGGGCCACCCTTAGAATCTGGATTAGGAGCTTCAGACACCACCTGGTTCTGCCCTTGTCACCTGGCACGGTGTGTGTCCATGGAGGGGGTGGGAGCTAGGTGGAGGGCAGGGCTGCAATCTGTGGCCCTCTGCAGCTGCAGAGGATGCATTTACTCCTGTGGTCCTGTACAAGAACAGAAACCAGAACATGACCCTCCTCAGCCCACACTCTAACCCAAGGGTGGACAAAATACAGCCTGCAGGCTGGATCCGGCCCACCAACTGACTGGATCCAGCCCACAGCTGCCCGTAGGTGTTCCACATGGGGCCAAGCCTCACCTGCTCCCGCCAGGACATCCTGTCCACACTCCTGCCCGTGCCTGCCAGCCGAGGCCCAGCCGCTGTACACGGCTTCCAGCAGGGCTGTTTCCAAGGCTGCTCTGTTCCCCTCGCCTCCAGCAGGATTTGCACAACTGAAGTTTCCTGCCCACCTGCTGCATGTGCTCCCTCCCTTCCCCTCCCTTCCTTCCCCTACCCTCCCCCCCAGCTGGCTCCTGAGACCTAGTGCCCAGGCAGTCCTCCTCCCTCCACATACATGCATGCTTCCCACCCCACACATCTCTATACACACCCTCCCATAGGGCCGGGTGTGCAGGGAGTGGATTGCAACTCAGCCGGTTCCTGGCCTTGAGCTATCACTGCCCTGTGACCCGGTCCCAAGATCCCGGCCTTGCCTGCCTGCCCCTTTCCAGAACACTGCTCCCGCCTGCCCAAAGCCCCATAGGGAGCTTTGGTGAGATGTTATGGGGTGAGGAGGGGGAGGAGGAAGCACTGACCCGGTCCACAACAGCTCATCAAAACTCCCTAGGTGGCCCTCGGTCCCAAATAACTGTCTACTCCTTCCAGCCTCCCAGTCAGCAATAGTAATATTAGGCAAGTGGAATAATATGGCAATTTGCATGACAGAAATACCAATTAATTAATTAAGTACCTTGAGCAAGTGTCCTTCAAAAGGCAGTCCCAGTGCACCTGAAAATCCAAACATTATTAAAGGCCACCTCAAATATGAGCTCTTTATATTTTGATCTGAAGGCTCTGAAAGAGATTTGGCTCTCTGAATAGCAATAGAAACCTGGTGGCATGACTGCAGAGCATCAGCATGAAAGGCTCATATCCTACATGAGTACAGACCAACGCAGGACAAACCGGGGAATTAGCAGCCTCTGATCTCACAGAGGAACCAGAGAAATTAAAAAGAGGGCAAATGAGGGGGAGATTCAGATGCAGTGCTACCAAGGAACTTGGGGGGAAGCCAAGCTCTTGCCTTTGAAATCAGCACAAACCCTGACAAGGGATTTTTCATTCTGAGTAATGTGATCAGCTTTTATCCAGCAAGGACTTATTATGCTGCTACTGAAGTAGATGCCTGAAAAACTTTGTTAAGGCTGCCCAGTGATACACTGTGGCTTTCCTGAATGTGCAGAGTGGTTAAACTTAAACCTTTGAGAATAGAGAGTCAGGAAATACAAACTTAATATTTGGGCTGGCCTAAAAGCAGAGTTTCTGGTTCACAGAAATGTTGAAATTTTCCACTAGCTCAGAAACTCCAGGGACATTTAGGCACTCAGTGATATTGACAATCTCATCAGTTTCACTGATAAAAAGCCATGACTTTGACAAGAATATCAGTGTCACTTTAACAGCTGCAGAGGACACTAAGGCTTCAAGGCAGACTTGGCCAGGATTCCAGTGGAACCCCAGCCCTAGATTTAGGTGAGTTCACTGAACCCAAGAGGCATCCAGTGAATCATTTGCAGCTTAGCAAATCAGTGTTTTGATAACGTTGTCAGACATTTCCAACCAAGGAGAATATGTGGCACTCCCACAAACTAACTTTAACTCTGCCCCTTGACCTGGCAGATGGCTTAATAAGACATGCCATAAGTGGACCCAAGGAAGCTGCAAGAGAACATTCCAGCTTATGTATTGTGCTTCACAGATTTGAATCCCAGCACTTATTGAAAAGTACTCCAGCTGCCTTCACTGTGCTCAGTGTAGCACAGAGCTGACCAAACTACCTGTAATGAGCATAGACACAGCTGGGGCAGAGCTGGTCCCAGGCCTCAGCTGGAAGGACTTAAGAATCAGGTTGAGTTATCCCTCAGGAGAGGGCCCTAAGAGACAGCAGTGAATTGTGTGGGCATCAGACTGCCTTGTCATACCCCTGGCCTGCCTGGAATGCCTAACCTAACCCTGATTTGGGGCTTGATCTTGGCTTGTGATTGCTCTGACTATCCATACTTCAGTGCATTACACTGCCTGCCCCATCAATATCTTCATATAGACAAGAACTGATCAGCAACAAATACTCCTGTTCTTCCCATACTGTAAACCCGACACCATGTGTACCACCCTTCTTTTCAGTAGGAACCACACTGGAACTGCCCAGGAACTCCCAAGACAGTTTGGCCACCTCCATACAGCAAAAGGACTGGAAGCAGAGCCATTGTGATGGGTCACATGGTTCTTCAGTGGATCATGTATGACTCCCCCCACCTGGCTGGGGTCATCTGACCTCAGTCCTCTTTCCTGCCAGGGGCAGGGGTTCAGACACGATGATCCTTTGTGGTCTCTTCTGACTTTACTCTGTGAATCTATGACTCAGATCAGGATTTAGACTCATTGGTTACGTGCAGCCAGAATACCAGCAGCCTTGGCACATGTGGCTGTATGAGGGTTATATTAAGGAGCTGTCCCAGAAGCAATCCTCTGCACAAGGACAGAAAGTGTGGTACCGGGTAGCAAGTCTGGGCAGTTTGTGTCTCAATCCCAGTGTTGCAGTGTAGGCCTGGTGTCAACAGTTCCCTTTTACCACACCTTACCTATATCTATTTTTAACATAGCAGAAAAATGTTCTGTTTTGCCCTGCACTGCTCATGAGCTCAGTTCATGAGATGTCCTATAGAATCTAAAAGTGCTACCTTGTGTTTTATCAGCATGTCAAAGTGGGCAGTTAAGGCTGTATTAACTGAGCATCATGCAGAGTGTCTAGTTCCCAGTGTGCAACTCAGAATCCCAAGTGAGGCATGTAGGCTCCCTGTATTTTGCCAGAGAGACTTAGACACCTCAGAAAGAGAACCAAAATAACTAGTGCATTGAGCAAAGCTGCCTGCAGCAAGCCAAGAGAGGTTGCTGGATCTACATCCTGTCCTTGACTCAGGACTGTAGGGAGGCATGTGCCTCTGTTCATGATTTGCGGTCCAGAACTTCCCCAGGAAGCTTGGTGCTCACAATCTTCCTTTCAAAACCTGGGCAGGGATTGCTTTTTGGAAAGAGTAGTGAGAATGGTATACAATAGCTCACTGCTTAGCACCCTCACCCAGGCTGCATGAGATGTCAGTTCAGTTCCCCCTCTGCTTGAGCAGTTTCAAGCCCCCATACCCGACCCCTCTGGAGTGCTCTCATTCCCAGGCTAGGGGATATTCCAGGTGGGAGCACTTCTTGTTGAAGCTGTGCCACAGAGCAGTAAAGACTCTAGGATTCCCTGGCAGAAGGTGAGAGACCATCAGTGTTTGACCAGCAGAGGGAGCATGTCTGTAACCTAGGGGTGGAGGGTTATCATCAGCAGGGATCCAGGTTTTCCATTTCCCATGGAAAAACAGATAAAACCACAGATTTCCCTAGTTATCAGAGGAAAAAATGGATTTCACCTTTTAGCAGAGAAACCCATGGATTTCCCACTTTTGCAAATAGCTCTGCAGGTGGCTGCATTCCAGCTGCAAGAGCTAATTGCAAAAAGGGTGGAAAACCCCCAACCCTGACAGAGCGGGAGGGAGACGGGGAAGGGAAGGGCCTGAGGCTCTCACTCACTCAAGGCTTGGCTCAGGCTCACTTTCCTTCCTAAAGCCTGTGAGGGAACTGGGCTTGCAGGGGCTGGGGTTGGGGGGAAGCTGGCTGGGGGCTGAGCTGGCTCAGGGCTGAGGGAGCATGGAGGTATTAGGGAAAGATATGGAGTGTCCACTCAGCGAGTGGCACATGGACTGTGAGCAGCCTGGTATTGGCCTGAGTGGGCTTTGCACCTCCATGTGTGGCTTCCCTGAAGGGCTGACAGCGTGCTGCTCTGGGTCCATGTGCCATAGGCCAGGTGGGCATGCCTGCAGGAAGCTGGCTGGGGGTGAGGGAGCAAGGAGGTATTTGGGGGAAGCCCACATGGAGTGCCCGCCCAGCCAGCAGGTCGCAGATGCAGAGCGGTGTGCTGTCAGGGAAGCTGCACATGGAGGTGTGGAGACCACTCAGGGGCACGAGCAGGGCTGGAGGGCTGTTGTGGGGGGGAGTGAGCAGGGCTTGGAAGGAGGGGGCCCATGGGGGAACTTTAATTTTAATCATGGATTTGGGAGTTTTATCAGAGAATTTACGATTTTTTATCAGAAAATTTGCAATATTTTTATCAGAGAAAACCAGAATTCCCTTTCTTGCTCTCTCTCTGTCCCAGTGAATGCTGCAGTCTACCATTCAGCTCAGCAGGAGGTCTGTGAATGCCCCCAGCCCCCAGAGCCTAAAGGCTGGAAGGCAGGACAAGCCTGAGGGAAAGGTGGCTTAGAGTTCCCTCCAGCATTGCAGGCAACTGGCCTTGGTCTCTGACAACATGGGTGAGTGCTCTCACCCCTGAGCTGTTGTGGGTCTGAGCTGTAGCAGCTTAAAGGACAGAGTGGCCACTTATTTTATGAGGTCTGAAGGGCAATCGGAGGGGTCTGATCTGGACTGAGGGGCGGTCTGGGAATGCTGAGCAGAGCAGGCGACACAGACTCACCTGTGCTCACCTGGTTGGACTCGGTTGTGTTCCTGGCTCTGGCCGGCTTTGCTCTGCCATGACTGAGCATTCTGGGTATTTTCATAATCAGGGCTCTCGGTACCTGAGGGATTTTAAGGTCCATAAGCAAGGGGCCTCCAATGGTTCCCAAGTGGTGACAGTTTTGGACTTAGGAGATGTTTGGAAAGGTTTTCTGCCACCAGAGGTACACCAATACCCCCAACTGGTAGAAGTTGCCTCCTGTTGGCAGAGCCGTACCCATACCAAGGATGCTGCCAGCAGACATACGCTGGTCTTGGAGTGCGACCTTTCTAGCAGAGTGCCAACCCCAAGTCATAGTCAGGTGTCTGGGTCGGTGGCTCTTCACATCCACCTAAAGTACAGCAAGCTCAGAGGTGTGAAGTGGTCCTTTCATTGTAGTGACATGTTCTCAGCTGAATGAGAAGGCTCTGGGTGGGTGAATACAGCCTGAAGCAATGGCTCTGAGCAGGAAGACCTGCTTCCTTCTTCATGGAGTTCTCACCCCTTGTCCTTTTCAAGGAGGCCTATTCCCTTCTCCTCTCCTTAGCTTTAGCAGTGTTTGCTGCAGCTTTCCAGATCATCTGTTCCCTGCTCCCTACACAGAGTGACAGGGCTTCATCAGCTGCTGGCTCACATGAGGATAGAGAGAGAAGCTCAGACCTATGCCAGATACTGGTGCACGCATGCACGCGCACATACATACACGCGCACGCGCACGCACACACACTGAATGTCATCCAGTCCCGTGCCTTCTCAGGGACCCACAACAGCTCCATCTGGCCCAAGCCTCTTGAACCCTTTACCTTCCCTTTGCTGCAGCCCCAAACCCCTCTCCTTCTGCTCCTCTTCCCCGCACATTCCTATTCCCATATTCCTCTTCCCTTTGCCACTCCAACACCCCACACTCCTTATCGCTGCGGCAAAAAAAGGAGCATAGGAATGTAAAAATGCCTGGATCATCTCTTGTTAGAGTAGTGCTTCTCAACTTTTTCAAACTCCAGGCAACCCTCAGAAAATGCCAGCTCTTAGCTTTCACTTGTTTTGTGACTACATAAAAATAACAAAGCAATTCTTCTGTTGCAAAGAACTCAGAAAGACCACAGCAAGTAAGAGTGCTTTTAATACTATGGATTCCTATTTGAAATGTCTGGATTTATCTTGTGAATCATGTTCACATACCTAACAGTGCTAGCATTACATGGCACCCGGTGGCACCCTCAAAAGAATATCGCAGCGTCCCCGGGTGAGACTGCACACTGCCTGAGAATCACTGGGGGCTGTGTTTCAGGAACCCAGGGACCATCAAGTACACTCACTTCTATTGTTCAGAAAACATGACAATATTATCCTAACTGCCTTTCATTTTCCCTCCAGTTAATCAATGCTAATAGATCAATCAAGGCTAGTGTTCTGTTATAATAATCCCTCAGGTGGAAAGCCAGCACATGCCTAACAATCATTCTCCCACATCCGCAAGAGCACACGTGATTTATTATCTTTCAAAAAAGAGTAGAGCTTCTTCTAAGTCAGCTGCCCAAATTAGCAGGGCACATTTCCCAAGTGGAAAAAGAAAAAAGAAAAAAAAATTCTGACAGGCGGATGGATGGCAACACACTCATAGAATCTGGCAATTCAGGGAATCTATGTATAATTTAGGATTTCTGTTTGCAATTATGAGCTCCCTGTTTTATGATTTTCTTTACTCTATTCTTTTCGCATACTGTGTGCTAATGAGACAGGGAGGGGCGCCAGAGTGTCTGTCTCTGAATAAGAAGGTTATTAAAGACTATCAGCATCTGAATAGATCTTGCCCAGCCAGAATAATGGGAAGGCTGCATCCTGAAACTAGGTTTCACCAATCTGTCTGTAGATAGGAAAGTCCCCAGAAAAAAAAGTCAAACAAAAGATAGAAGTGCCCTAGCAGAGATTTCAGGAAAAAGACTGAAAAGTTTAGGGTTTCAGTTTCAGCCTTGGAGCAGGGACTTGGAACTCAGAACAAAAACAGACCCAAAGATCAAAAGAGGGTCCAGAGAGGTGGAGAAATTGGGTCAGGGAAGAATGTACTGCTGTTTATTGTATTACTTAGATATGTATAAGGCTCAGGGTGTCTAAAGTAAAATGATTGTTTTAGAAAATCCTTTTGCAGAGTCTGCACTTGCTGCAACTGTCACTTGTCCCTACAGAGATACACCGTAACTCAGCATGTCTGCCAGGATGGAGCCTCCAATACCAGAAGCAGTGTCAGAGGGTCTGTTCTCAGGATGCATATTACAGGAGCTGGAGGTAAAGCCCAGGCATTGAAGGTAAAGGTCCACAGGCAGGTGACTGTCCAGTAGGAATCACAACTGAAGTTGTAGTACAGGTCATGGACTTACAATCTCCCGTGGTCAAAGGGGACAGGGATTTACCCCACACCAGGTTCTCCACAATAAGTGCTCATGCAGATTGATTCATAGATCAGCTTCTCTGTACCACAGAGTGACAGCTTACCCCTGGAGCAAATGAAACCTGCACCACCTTTTAACTAATAGCAAGTTGTTCACTCCATACCCAGAGATTGTTCTCAGATTTCAGTCAAGAGTAGGATTTGAACTTCTATAGTACATAGGCACAACAGTATTGGGTAGGGTGCTTGCAAATGCTTGCACAAGATTAACAAGATAAACCCAGAAATTTCAAATAGGAATCCATAGCCTCAAAAAAATTCTGATCTGTTGTGATTTTTCTGAGTTCTTTGGAACAGAATTGCTCTAGTATTTTTCCATAGTCAAAACACAGTGGAAGCTCAGAGCTGGCACTGTCTAAGGGGTGCCTGGAGTCTAAGATTGAGAGTCTCTGGTATAGGATCACGAAACACATGGGAACCTCTTCAGTCAGGCAGCTACTTGGAAAAACTGCTATCCTGGCCTTGGTACACATGTGTTGGAATCTCTCTGGCTTCTGAGTTTTAGTGCATACAGTCCTAGAAGAGCAAATCCTCTTTAACAAATCTTTCAAAATGGCTTCCCTGTAGAGACAATAGGCATAGCTGACAAACATCAACCAGTAGCTGTCAGTTGAGAGACAATCAAAGATTGAGGCTCAGGTGTACATTTAAAAAGCTATAAGAACTAACTGACTTTATCAAATGCTTTTTTTGATGAGGGGCAGGGAAGGCTATCTGAGAAATACCTTCAAGTAACCTCACATCTGGACCACCAACTCGAGCCAGCACCCCTAACGGGTATAGAAACCTTTCAGATAATCCATGTAAGCAGGTGACTTTTAGTTTGAGCTGTTTTCTTCATCAGAAATTGCCGATTTGTTGAACCTGAAATGTTGTGATTGTTCAGAGCTATTAGGAGTGCTGAAACTGACACGAATGTCAATTTCCCTGAGCAGCTGCAGGATTTGGAGCATATTTCATTTTGGAAACACTGCATTACAGGATTTACAGTTTACGGGAAATGGAAAGGAAGTTTGGTATGATTTGGATTGAAACATTTCCTCTGAACCAGGAACCCTGTTTCTAGCCAGTTCTCTTTTACTTTAATTGACCTCACAAGCTTAACTGTAGTAGACCTGGCGGTCCACTAAAATGTATCAAGCCCTAATGAACCAATCTCAGGCAAAATACAAATAGAAGCTAAGCTAACAAAACAAGACGCGGACACATACAGTGTGTTCTGTTATGGGTGGAAAGGCTCCTAACCCCAAGAGCAGAAAGGTGCCTGCATTATATTTATCACTTAAAATGTCTTGCTCCCACTAGAAAATTGTACCAGTGTATCTGTGCTGGGAGAATTAAAACTGTCTGCCTTAAATAGAGGAATGAAATTATAATGGGATATGCTGACATAGCTGTTCCCATAAGGGAGGCAAGATAATTACACTAGTGTAGACCTCTTTGTCAGTATAACTGTCAACCCTAGAGCTTATATCAACTATTCTACTTATCAGGAAAAATAAAATCATTCTCTCAATGTATATAATTATACAGGTAATATTTAAGTGTAGACCAATCCAAAGTCTACAGAGTCACAGAATCATAGCAAAGTAGGGTTGGAAGGGATTTCAGGAGGTCATCTAGTCCAGCATTTCTCAATCTGTGGGTCACGATCCAAAAGTGGGTTGCAAGAATATATGAAAGAGTTGCAAACTTAAAAAATGGATTCTCCTTTAAAGGAGAAAAATGTGGGAAACAGTGGCTTTTCCCTTGCAGGCTGGCAGAGTTCCTGCTGTTGGTCACTACTCGCTGCTCGCCGAGGCTGGCTTCTGCAGGCAGTTGCTACTTGCAACTCCCCCCCACAGCCACTGCCGCCGGCTTCTGTGGGCAGTCACCACTCGCCATGCTGCTGCCGATGCTGCCACTCACAAATTATGTCCCCCCAGTCTTGTGAGGCACCAGTTGTTCATGCTACCACCTGCTCAAGGCAGGATCATTCATTCCTATCCAAACCATCCCCTATGAATGTTTGTCTAACCTATTCGTAAAACTACACAAACAACCTGGCTGCACTACAAGGCACTTTACCCCAAAACATGAATAACATTTTAATCTGTCACAGGTAAAGCAGGAGGAAGAGCACGCTGTCAGTGTCTGACCAGTACATGGGTTGTTAAAATCTACCTGAGAAATTCAAGGGAGAGGACCACTTCTCTCCGTATAGAAGGAGGCAAAACTCTCCATAGCCCATGCTAGTTTGACTGCAAGGCAAAAGTCCTTCCTGATCCCCAGTGGGGTAATCAGTCTGACCCTAAGCAGAGATGCAAGAGCCTCTAAACAGGAACTTCCAGGGTTTGGTCCAGCAGGAGCATGGGCACATCCGAGTCAAGATCCCCAGCCTTGGCTGCAGCCAACATGAAATGCTTCCAAGGAAGATGAAAAAAACACCTAATACCTGTAGCAACAGAAGGAGAAAAATCCTTCCCAGTCCCATGTGGTCACACAATCCTCACTGGAAAGCCAGAACTCCCCTTCCTGTCATCCTATCTGCTCCATAAACATATATCCCAGCTTGTGTAATTATCCTTCATAACTGAGCTTGTTGTGCAGCTCTGCTTTATTCTCCTGCTGCTGACCATAGCTGTTCCCAATATATGCATGTCTGAAAACTACTCTTCTAAAAGAGAAAATGCCATCTTATCAATTCTCAATGCTGTCAGCCCTGGTGTTAAAAACAAATGGGCCAGACCCCTGAAATCATGACATTTTAAAAATATGTTAACACCCTCTTCTCCACACATGTACTAGTTACCCTCTGGTGCGTTGAGCTGTGAGGATAGACTCAGGTGCATCATGTTATCAAACCTTTTCCACAATTGTTTTGGCTAGAAATTCACTTTTTCTTTTTAGTGAAAGCTGAAATAATCTTGGATTCCCATGACTCCAGGAGCTAGGGCTTTTAGAAACAAGTAAGTATTACCACTTCATTGTGATTCTTGTGTGTGTCAGCCATACTGTGTCCCCCAAGATTTTAGCTTGTGTATTTAATTCTCTTACAGCCTCAGTGACTCACACATGCTCCCAGCCCAGCACTACAATTGATCATCTGAGAGCATGAGTCAGCACCTAGAAAGCCTTATGAACTTTAGGCTCCAATTTCATTTTAAAATGTACCACAGGTAGAAAAGAGCAAGGAGGAGGAAAATTGGAGCTTCCTACTGCCAACAGAGCTGGGCTAGAGCAGAGACTCCCAGAATTTATCAAGTGCCAAGGGGTTTGTCAGTCTGCAGCTGGAGCAAGCACTGCCCAGACCAAGCAGCTTTTGGAAGACTGGTCAGTGCTACCAAGAGCCAGCATGGCCACACTGGTCACAGCCCCCTCCACAGCCCTCAAAGGGCTATGCCAGCCATGTGACAAAGCACTAAATTGGGCATTGCACTCAGGAAACAAACAGGCTCAAGGGAGCAAACACAGAAGTTAGTGTGCCTTTGGGGGGCTGGGTTGCAGCAGGAAACCCAGAGAAGCATCAGCTGATTTAGCAAGAAGCCTTCCTGGGTGCATCCACACATGCAAGCATATGCGCTTGCAGCAGCTCAAATAGAAGCAGTGCAGATTTGAGCCAGGACTTTTTGCTTCAGCGCACATGCTTGGACATGGACTTTGGTGTGGAACGAATTGTGCCACTTGGGGCAAAATAACCCTGCCTGGCTCCTCCCGGATCTGCAGTCAGGGGGAGCTAGAGCCTGGGGTCAGCACCTGTGCTGTCCCCAGCAGTATAAAAAGCTACCCTGTCCTGGGCCCAACAGAATAAAAAGCCACCCTGGCAAGTAGCTCAGGGCTACTAGCTCTCAGGACCTTCTGGAGCCCAGCCAATTGGTATGTGGGGACACTACCCCTTGTGCCAGCTGGACTGCTGAAGCAGCCCTGAGAGTTCCCTGCACCCTCTACCCACTACAGCAGTCTGACAGTGGTGCTGCTGCCTGGCTGTGACCTGCTGCGCACCTGCCAGACTCAGATGGGGACTGCACAGCCAGTAGAGGCATCTGCCCCCCTGGGCCAGCTGCCAGTGGACTGTAGTTGCAGGGTTGGCCTCTGTGCAACACTACTGCCACATGTGCCCCCTGCCCAGCTATCGCCCAGAAGGTGTTTCATCGATCCATAGAAGTAGGGTTAGAAGGGACCTTGTAGATCATCAAGTCCAACCCCCTGCCCTGGGCAGGAGAGAAACCAGGCTCAAATGACCCCAGCCCGGTAGACGTGAAGCCTCCTATTAATGACCCCCAGGGTAGGAGCCTTCACCACTTGCCTTGGAAGTTGGTTCCAGATCCTAGCCACCTGAAGTAGTGTCTTTGGATGTCTAGTCTAAACCTACTCTCTAACAATTTATGACCATTATTCCTTGTTACCCTGGTGGGCACTAGGGGGAACAGGGTCTCTCCCAAACCCTGCTGGTCCCCCCAAAGTGAGTTTATAGATGGCTACCAGATCGGCCCTCAGTCTTCTCCTGCAAAGGCTGAACAGGTTAAGGTCCCATAGCCTCTCTTCGGATGGTCTGCCCTGCTATCCCAGGATCATGCGGGTGGCCCTGCTCTGGACTCTCTCAATGCTGTCCACACCCCTCCTGAAATGCGGTGCCCAGCACTGAACACAGTACGCCAGCTGCAGCCTGACCAGTGGGAGGGGGAGGATCATCTTCTTGGCCCTGCTTGTCATGCATCTGTGGATGCACAAGGTACGGTTAGCCCTACTGACCATGACCTCGCATTGTCAGCCCACGTTCATCTTGGAGTCAATAATGACTCCAAGATCTCTTTCCACCACCGTGCTCTCGAGAAGGGAGTTTCCCAGCTTATAAGTGTGCTGCTGGTTCCTGCTGCCCAAATGCAGCACCCTGCACTTGTCAGTATTGAAACTCATCCTATTTTTGTTAGCCCACCCCTGTAACCTGTCCAGGTTCTGCTGTAATCTGTCCTTCCCTACTAGCATGCCCACCTCACCCCAAATCTTCATATCATCAGCAAATTTAAACAGGCTGCTTTTTACCCCATCATCCAAGTCACTAATAAAGAAATTGAATGGTGCGGGACCAAGGACCAAGCCCTGGGAGACTCCACTGCCCACTTCTCTCCAAGTTGAAAAAGATGCATCCACCACTACCCTGAGCACCACTACCCTTCAGCCAATTTGCAATCCATCTAACTGTGTAGGCATCAGTGCCACAGTCACCTAGTTTTTTGATGAGAATGGGGTGGTCGACAGTGTCAAAGGCCTTGCTGAAGTCCAGAAAGACTACATCCACTGTGACACCTGTGTCCAGTGCTTTTGTGACCTGATCATAGAAGGCAATCAGGTTGGTCTGACAGGACCTGCCCATAATGAAACCGTGGTGGTTGCCTATGTTCCAGGTGTGGTGGCTTGCTTTGAACTGTCAAAGCATGTCCTCGTGACCCCATTAGGCCAGGAGATCAGCCACAACCAGCTGGGTCCAAGGTGCCAGCTCTGAGCAGGCAGGGTCCTGCCACTGGCCTCCTTAGAAGGAATTCTGATGTTCACTGTTGAAAAACTGAAAAATCCCTGATAAAAAAAATCCCAAAGTAACTCTGTAAAATACCCCCAAATCCATGTTCCTCCACAAGTAAAACAAAAGACTACTATAAAAAGAGAGAGAGAGTGAGACAGAGACAGCAATCAGTTGGACAATGTTTTATTGATATATCTAAAATGTTAAAGCAAGCCTCTTATTAGAATAATAAAGTGAACTCTAAATACATGTTTCATGAATTCATGAATACATATTTTGCTGCCCTCCCATGGGGGCGATGGCCTGCACACAGGGGTCCCAGCCCTCCAACAGGGGGTTCAGCCCCCACACAAGGGCTACAGCCTCCGCAACAGGGGATTGAGCCCCCACACAAAGGGTATGGCCCCCACACAGGGGATTCAGCCCCCAAAGAAGGACTAGGGCCCCCTGACAGAGGATTCAGCCCTCACACAAGGGGTACAGCCCCCACACAGGGGTTGTGCCCCCAATGGGGTTCGGCCCCCACACAAGGGGTACAGCCTCCCAACAGGGGATTTGGTCCCCACACAAGGTGTTCAGCCTCCCCAATAGGGGGTTTGGCCCCCACACAGGGCTTATGACCCCCCAACAGGGGATTCAGCCCCCCCAGCAGTGGGTACGGCCCACACACAAGAGGTACGGCCCCCCAACAGGGACCAAATGGCCTCCTCAGGGGCTACCACCCCCTCCTGCAAGGCCCACATGCCCCACCCCAGCCCCACCATCTGCTGCAGCTCCCGATGACTGCCTCACCCAGCCCCCCCACACCCCCAGGTCTCCCAATGGCTGCCCCACCCAGCCTCACCCATCAACTTGCACCTCCAGGCCCCCATGGCTACCTCCACAACCCAAGGCACCATCACTTAAAAAAAAAATTAAAAAGATGGGGAAAAAAGCCTCTGCTTACATTAGAAGCAGGGTTGGGGGGGCTCCAGGGCCTCCTGGCAGAGCACCCCCCCTTGGCAGCACAGGACAGCGGGGTGGGGGCAGGAGGGCCTGGCTGGGGCCACTGGGGCTGTCACCCTGCCCAGTACTGTGTGGGTGGGGCCCCAGTCAACCAGATGGCAGCCAGACTCCTGGTAAGTACTGGGGGGCAGGATTTTGGGGTTTTTTTTAAACTCTGGTGTGGGGGGCAGGGATCAGGGGGGCTTGGGGGCATGGGGCCAGCCAGGGCAGGGGTTTGGGGCCTCAGGGGGGCTGGGGCCTGGCAGAGCAGGGATTGAGTGGGCTGGGGGAATGGGCAGGGCCATCAGGGGTCCCCCCATGGTCCCCTTCCCCCTCTCCTCCAGCTCCCCTGACCCCTTACTTACCGGCACTGGAGCCCTGGTGCTGAACATGCAGCCTGGCCAGCCACGTGTTTCAGCACCAGGGTGAGGGGCCAACCACAGAGACACTCTGGCAGCCAGAGCATCTCCGTGGAGAACCCAGCCTCCAGTTGCCACTGGGTATGGTCCGGGATTGTGCCCTGCTCCACCCTTTTTAAACTGCGATTTTATTAGACATCCAGGGGTCTAATTTTCTCCCCACAATGCAAACTTGCATTGCGGGGAACATTTTTTCATTTCCATATGTGCCTGTTGCCATGCCACAAAGGGTTTTGAGATGGGGAAAGAGGCATGTGCATGCTCATCTGGATGCGCCCCATGGGGCTTCATAGGATCCCTTGGAAAATGCTTGTCCTGTTTTGGAAAGTTGCAGCAGAACTTCTCTTTCTACCCTGCTGGCTTGGCTTGGTTTGACTCTGCTATGCTTGCTTGAGGCCTGCGTTCCCTCTATACCCTCATCCAGAGCCATACTTGTTCAGGGAACACAAGGACTGTGATTATGACTGGTCTCCTGTAGTGAAGTCTTCCTCCATGGACACCTAGCTTGGGCAACACAACAGGGCATGAATGGGGAACTTTTAAGAGCCAAGAATCCCTAAACTCCCTATCTTTGGCTAAAGCACCAGGCTGTCCAGCTAGGAACTCACACTTGCTAGATCCTGGGTCCACCAGGAAACATATAACCCAGGGATCAGGAATGTTATATATCTTCCCAGGGACATGTCATAATCTGGTTCAAAGCTTTTTACTGCAGATGTAGCAGATGCATCCCTACTTTGTATTCAATCAGTTTACTCTGGCACAGTGCTGGGAATAACAGTGGAAAATCCAGTTTCCAAGCTGTACACTCAAACCACAGTTAGCATTGGGATCTGGAAGAAAAAAATGTGATTTTGTGACTGCTACCCAATCAATGCTAGTTCTCTTGCAGAATTCCCTTCAGGTTGTATATATTTCCCAGAAACCCAAAGAAGAGGCAGAACATCAAGTAGCTGAGCCAGAGAAATGGGCATCAGTTCACTGGGGTGATATGAGTCTTAATTCATGAGTGCATACCCAGTGCATGGAGATCCTCAGGTAGGAAATTCTATGCAAAGTGCAGTCTGGCGTTGCTATAAAGTTGTGTCACTGACAAGGACGGTCATGATTTCCTGGCAGAAGCTGGCAAATTCCAATGCAGATGGAGGGTTCAGACAGAAGTGACAATTTTCACCTAATCTGGCCCCAAAAAGTAGGCTACAGCCATGACCAAACAGACATGCACAGTTGCAAACCACTTTAAAAGAGCCTTATCTTGTGAAAATCTGAACCCTCACTGCATGAGGGTTCAGAAGAACACGCTTCATAATGGAGCATGTTCTGTAACTTGTGTCTGTGGAACTCCCCCTTCCAAATGTGAGTGGGGAAATGGAGTAGAGCAGGGGCAGGCAATTATTTTGGACCAAACCCCTTCCTGGTTCAATTATTTTGGGCTACTTACTGAGTTTTGGTAAGCCATCGACGGCCACATGACAGGCAGCCAGGGGCAGATAAATATACATTTTCTAAATTTTTTAGGGGCCCCGCAGGTCGGATAGAATGGCCCAGCGGGCTGCATCTGGCCAGAGGGCCGCATTTTGCCCACCCCTGGAGTAGAGGGACCTAGGTCTGGGTTTTTTTCAGCCAGTGTTTTTTCAGCCCCCAGGGTGGGGGCACTCCAGTTCATCCACTCGACCCTCCAACACTGGCTGGGGACCCCCAACAATGAGCTCCCTCTGCTCCCTTTCCCTCCTGCCATTCTGAAAACAGTGTCTGGACTGGGAAGAGGGATGGTATTGCTATGAAGACTGGGCTGCAGGCTGTCAGCAGGAAGCTGGAATCCCCAACTCCTGGACCCAACAGTGAACTTCTCTTTGGTCCAGGGAATCATTGCAACTCATAGCGATTTCTGCAAAGCTCTATGAGTTGCAAAAGGGAACTGTTCTTCTATTTGCACCTGGAGTTTTGTACTCCAGGTGAGGAATGAGTTTCACTCTGTGTAGGGAAGGGTGAAATCATCACCAGATATTTATGCATGCAACCCAGTCCTCATACAGGAGCCCTAGGAAGCAGGCAGAAGAGAGACACACAGGCTAGACCACCTAGTGGCACATGTTGATTATATTCATTGTTTTAGGCACTTGCATGCTAAATTGATGAGTGCTGTATAAAGGCAGTAGGATGATTAGCTGGAAGCCGGGTGAGGAATAGCAGGGTAGAGGCTGCTTTACAATCTATACCACATAAAAGCAACCTGCTGCTGCTTAGCCTCCTTTTTCAGGCAGAGTGTGTGATCTGGGTATGCAATTCACTGGTTTATCCTATTACTCAGACAGTCTGTGCATAACCCCTCTGAGGCTGAATGTTTTTTTGTGG
Organism: Caiman crocodilus; assembly: GCA_030014935.1. Classification (NCBI taxonomy): domain Eukaryota; kingdom Metazoa; phylum Chordata; order Crocodylia; family Alligatoridae; genus Caiman; species Caiman crocodilus. The sequence goes on along the minus strand of JAGPOW010000797.1, from coordinate 27,613,085 downwards.
CCTTAATAATTCACAGCTGGGCCTAGTAATTCTACTGCCAGGCAGTTCTTTTCCAGCTGTGGAATCAGACTGATCCACAGGGAGAGAACAACTCCCTTCCTCTCAGCTGTATCCCAAGCAGGCTTTGTGCTAATTCACTGCAACCCCTGCTTGCAGTAGAAGGTGCCACTTCCCCTAAATCCTGCTGCAAATGCTGGAGAGTGGGATGACACTTCAAGGCAATGGTATGGTGTCATCTCCAAAAAGGCAGTCTCCTGGTCTCCCTTTGCAGCTCCAGCCCTTTGCATGTGAAGGCTTGTGCTGCTGAAGGGAAAGCAAATTTCTGAAGCCCATTCCTATTTGTTGTCTTTATAAGTACTGCAGGTAAAAAAACTGGCAATGTTTTAGATGCAATGGCCAGGGACAGAAGTTACACATAAACCAGTTTAAATCAGAAACTGGATTAAACCTGTAACAGAAAAGCAGCTCACTGCACATAAACCAATTTCAAAATGGCTGAAACTGGTTTAAGATAAACCTGACTGAATGTAGTAGTATCAGACTCAACTGATTCGGGACAAACCAGTTTATGAAACCTCTGTTCCAAACCCCTGTCTGGTTCAAGTTAAATCACAGTCCTCAGCATGCTTTCCAGCCCTGGGTTAGGCTGGGCTGTCTGCTCCAGCAAAGAAGGGTTGGGGGGGGCAGGGATTGCCCCGCATGTCCCCAGGCAAACCCCATCTGGGGCCAGGGAGGGGGATTGAACCTCCCTTCCCCTGAGTACAGAGCTGTCATGTCCTGCCCTGCTAAAAACTTACTGCTGGCAGCAACTGTGGACTACAAATCCCAGATGCACCTGTAAGCAGGAAGAGAAAATGATGAACAACTCCGCAGAGTCCTGCTGTAGTGATTGTGGACTGCAAATCCCAGAGACCTCAGGGGCAACAGGAAGAGGAAGTGAACACACAGCCCATTCTGGTTATATTCCAGAGAGCTGTGCTCTAGCGCCCTCCAGCTTCTGGCCCGAGCCATTGCAGGCATGTGACTACATTTCCTGAATCAAAAGTGAATCTCTGTCCAGTTGCTTCTCAGTTTAATCTCTGCATTTTAGACTAACCTGCAAAGACTGAATTGATTTAGCCTCGGGCTTTGTCTGTACTTAGCCTATAAGGCCACCAAGTAACACACAATGCACTGGCACCTCAGAGCCACTGGGAGAAGTGCAGCCAGCACAGGGGATCATTGCAAGGCCTATGCACCATATGCATCCTATAACATAAACCTTCACTGATGCCAGAGCCATTTACCAGCTTTCTGCCAAGAGCTGAGTCTCCCCTGTTGTACCTGATTAGGGGAGAGAGCATACATTCTTGGGTGTCTTTCACTAGCTCAAAATCACCTGAAAAGCTAGTGAGTGACTGTTACCGTCGCCTGATTTCTCTTCTGCAGCCACTTCAGTAATACAATAATCTCTGCCCTGTTTCTAATTAATGAATGTCCACATGGTACTACCAGGCCCTGTTTTAGCAGTGTCAGTGCAGAAATCATGGAAGATTGGGTGGTGGAGACTGAACTGCCTTTTCCCCGTCTCTGAGAGGGGGCTCCAGGCTGTAGCATGGAGAATCTGGAGCTGTTCCCATCCATACCACACCTATTCCACCACATGAAGGACTTACATGTCTCAGGCTGTCAAACTGACCTCAGTCACCAGGTCAAGAAGCTACAGAGCCACAAACACAATTGGCAGTGCCAGGGTACCAGGACGACTGGAGCAGTATCCACACCACTAACAGACGAACACACAGATGCACCCGGGCTCTGTATGTGCTAGTTTGGAAGAAAACACTAGAGAGGAGGGGGGATGTTTTTCACCATTCATAACCTTCAGAAGGACTGATATTGATTCTCTCATCAAATGCCCACCAAAGCGAGAAAGCAACTAGCAGTAATTGAAGTGGCTGGATCATTATCTGTGCTGTAATAAATTTGTCTTGCGGAGAGACAAACAAGGGAAATCAAAACAAAGGCTCAGCCCGGCCCAGCACAACCCGTTGACATATTTAGCCCCAGCTGCCACATCCCGCAGTAGCATTGTTTCACTGACAGTTGCAATACAGCAGATTCCAGGTCTGTCTTTGTGCTGAGAACCACACTGCATTTTAATTCTGCTAATTTCTGCCTGACAGATCACTGGAGAATTAAGCTTTGTTTTGTACTGAATTGAGATCAGGTTTTTTTTCTGAAAACTTCTCCCTTCCCTCCACACCTCTTGCCACGGTGATGAAGTGGGGAGATTTCTGGCGTCTATAGCCAGGGCCAGATTGGTGTTGTGGGTTCTTAACAGGAATACAGAAGTGCCCAATCACTTGAAATAGCTGACGTTTCACATTGAGCAGGCATTTGAGAGTACTGCTTTGCTATCAGCTGGGAACATCCTCAGACATGCCATTTCACATCAGTGTAGAAACAGGATGTCTGACAAGCCATTGTTCAAAATGCTCCTATCATCATAGCCCCAAATCTCTCTAGATTTAGTCATATGAATATATATATTACTCACCAGAAAACTACATTGAAGCACCTCCTAAGACTGCGAAGTCAAGCTACTCCAAAGGGAGGAAATGGCATAATTAAGGTTCTCTGCATAACCTGCATTCGGCCCCTTTGTTCCTGCATTAGGACAGAGCCTTTTATGACATCAGCATATTATTTTTCCCATAGGATCCCCTACCTCATTCAGTGCATGGGGTGGACTGCTCATTTAAGATGCAGCTGCTAAATACTGTTTTCTCCTCAGTATTCAGTGTGTGGCACCTGACAAAGGCCTTATTTACTGCACAATATTCAGATCCTGCTCTTAAAACAGAATTATTCATTTCCTCATGGGCTTTTCTGTGGTGCTCATCAGTAGTACAGTATGGGAGTGTTTCAAAGACATTGATGAATTTCTATCTCCCTGTAAGATGAATGTGGATGCTATTCCCATTTTATGGATAGGGAACAGAGACAGGGACAATTTGGTCATGTGTGCACCAAATTTCAGTGTCCTGACTGAGGTTACCATGGCTTAATTTTTTATAGTACTAAGCATTAGACAGTACTTCAACAATGCATCTTTTCAAGGCAATTGGGGCTGTGAGTGTTCCACACTTCTGCACATCAGCCCCCAGAATCTCAAGTCAGGTACCTAGCAAATGAGAAACATGCAATTAGTGGTCAACTCTGAATATTTTGATTTAAGTGCCTTGTCCCACATTATGCAGGAGCTCCACAGTAGAGGCAGGGACAAAATCCTATTCTCTTAAGCAGCGTCCAAATGCCTTAACCCTGAGGCCCTCCTCTGTCTTCTACTATCCTCTACCTCATTCGCTAGACACCTCCTAGCTATAGCAACAAATGAGATAGTTCTCCAGACAGCAGCACCCCTCAAGACCCAGCTCTGATTTATCACTTGAACAGCACCATCCTATGTATTAAATAAGGCAGGAATCCTGCAATAAGAAATAGTAATCACGTACACGTTAACAACTATAACATAATGCCCATGTTATGATGATGAAGTCACACAAGTAGCTTTAATTTTGATGGTTCCTAATTCTGAGGAACTCTTGCCACCTGAATAATGTTCTTTAAATGTTGTTTTGTGGGTGTCAGATACATATACAGCCACAAGAAATATTATCCCATTATATTTCTAGTTGTGGATATCTATCTATCTATCCCAACAAATTTGATGTTGGATCAGTGCCTCAATACTCA
>JAGPOW010000797.1:27582464-27608947 GCA_030014935.1 Caiman crocodilus | reverse complement strand
CACGTACATGCAGACAACCCCTGGGGCTGACCGATGCCGTCCAGTAGCCACCGGGCGGGGGGGGGGGGGCGCAGGAGTCCCACGAGGGTCAATGACCCCTGGATTGAGCAAACCTGAAAACTGGGGAGTCACCAAAGTCTGCCAAGGACAGATAAAAGGCAGTGAAAAGTGACCCTCAGGGGCGCCCTCTTGATCTCGATCTCCAACTCGATGAGACCTGTCTAACCAGAAGGACCAGCAGGTGACCTCCTTCTGGAGGATAACACCACGCTGAAAGAAGCCTCGACTGGCCATCAACGGCAGACTCTAGCGCTTGTAGGATACGTATACCTGACTCTGTAGCCTGCTACTGTGTGTGTGTATGTGTGTGCATGTGTATGTGTGTGTGGACCAGCCCCAAGTTTTATGATTACAGTGTTTCAATCTGCCTAATAAACTAGAATTTTAAGGATCCCAAGTTGGACATTTGTAGCCAACAGGGTCAAAACCAGTTTATGCAATGTCTGTCCCAGACCCCTTCCTGGTTTAAGTTAAACCAGTGTCCCCCAGCATCCCAGATGCTTTGCAGCCCTGGACTGGGCTAGGTTGTGCTCTTTGCTCCAAAGAACAGGCTGGCCCCACCCCTGTCCTCCCTAGCTAGAGCTCAGGGGGAGACTGCAGACACAGCAGGGTCTGCCTGGCTTCCCTTGCTGCTCAAGCAGGGATTCCCCCCTCCCTCCCTCCCATCTCCCACAGCGCAGACCCCAGCTCCATGGTTCCTAGGCATATGGTCTGCTAGCTAATGCTGAGAGGTGTCTGTGTGTCTCCAATTTCACTGGGGTAGAACAAAGGCAGACAGAACAGTGTCCACTTAGGGCTCTTTGGAGCTAATCAACAGGTCACCTGGTAATGTCCCTCCTTGGAAAAAACTGTTTAAGAAGAGCTTGAACTAATGAGAGAGGCTTTTGTTTTGCTGATGGGCTGATAAACACTGTTTTTATCAGCCCCTCTGATGGTTTGCAGACAGGTTTGCAGACAGGCAGAGGGAGACTAAACAGCTCAGCATCATCAACAAATGCATGCACTGCACACCCTCCCCTTTGCCTCAGAGTGCTAGCCCAGGGCTGAGGTCTGGCAACACTCCTGCCCCTTAAGCAGCAAGAGAGGGGGAAAAGCCTGCATGCTGGGTAGGGGTGTAAACCCCTCCCTAATCAGAGATCCTGCCTAGGCCTGCCCATGCCCCCCTTCCACTCAATGCTGTGGATGGGAAGGGAGGGCTGCTCTAGTGCCCCCTGGCTTCTAAGCTGAGCCACTGCAGGCATGTGCCTGCCTTTCTGGAGTGAAAAGGGATTGTCTATCCACCCCTAAACTGGTTCAAGTTTTGCAGGTTAGACTAATCTGCAAAGATTGAATCTTTTCAAGCTCAGGCTTTATGAATGTCTGTCCCTATCCAAGATGGTTTCTATTCAAGTGGTAACATTTTCCAGTGTATGCACATAACTTTTGCCTGCCATACACCTGCAGTAGGCCCAAATATAACAAGTGCACAGGGTCCCCAACTTCAGTGTACAGTAAGGAATTGCTTTAGTTTCCTACAGACTGGGGTAGAGACTGCCCTGTGGTGGTTATCAGTTAGCAGAAAATGCCTGACAAGTATGTTTACATTGGGCATGTCTATACATGTATAAATATGTTTTAGTTAATGCACGGTAAATCTAATGCTTGCAGGCACTTTTACAGGTACTCTGGGGACAGGGAGGGCACTTTAATTAGAGTGGCTCAGAGCTGCTCTAATTAAAGCACCACAGTATCTTGTGTATCAGTGTCCCTGTGCTTCAAAATGGTGGCAGAGGCACATGAACTAAAGCTCATTCAAAGATCTCGTGAGGTCCGTTCCACCCCTAACATCTATGAAACCTATGAAATGGTTGGCAGGGGTGGGAACTGAATCCAGCTCTTCTGAGTTCCATCCCAGTGCCTTAACCTGAGCCTGGAACAATCATGTCACCCATAAAGGCTACAACAGGATATATGCTTCCCTGGGATATTAACCTGGATTCTTTTCCTGGTACCTACTAACAGTCGGGTTCCTATGAGTAACTCTGGTGCCATTCTGTGACTGCCAACCCATCTGCTGCCAGGTGTTTTCCCTCCCCAGCTCTGAAAGGCATTTGGGTGTTAAATCCTGACTATGCTGAGCTAGACTAGTCCTGTATCTGTACTCAACTGACTGAGATGATAAAATTATCTTTACAAAAGCAAGCACCAAAAGGCTTTTGGCTTTTCTATCTCCCTTGCCTCTCCATCTGATAGAAGTTTGTCAGTCCCTACATTGTGCTTTCTGAAGTGAGGCTAAGCTGTAGCTTCAGCAGCCCCTAGCTGGTGTCACAGACTTCACAAGTGGGTGCTTGTATATGTGATGATGATGCTATGTACATGTGATGAAAATCTCCCTTTGTGTAGCTTAATGGCATCACACTTTACATGTATGTGAAGTTTGGGTGCCTCAAATTATTCCACACTGTGACAAACAAAACCGCATCCTGACTACTACCATTCCTCCATTCTCCACTACCATCTCCCCCACGTTCTTGTCCCACTTTATCATACACACTTCACCACTCTCGCACATATCATCATGGTGGTAATGCTCCTGCCAACCACTGTGGTCATGCTTTTTCCTCTCCCCCCTGCTACTTCCAACCACCACACCAATCCCAGCCCCTCCCTCCCATCAGCCACAACACTGGGATCAAGAGCCAGAAACAGAAGAGCAGCCAGTGTAAGTTTTCTGTCTGGGGGATGGGTTGGCAGCCAGGTGTGTGGGGGGGAATGAGAGGAAGCTTGGGGATATGCTAATAGGGGAAACCATGAAAGTATTGATTAGGGTGCATTTAAACATGTCAGGCTAATTACTGTCTCTCTCCCAATTGCCCTCTAGCTGTACCTTGCTTGAGAATGGCTGCTGTATCAACACAGACCCCTGAAGAAGGATATTTAGCTGCACTAAGTGCATAGGTATTTTCACAGAAAACTTGGGAACACATAGCTCAAGAAATCTGATGTAAAGGGAGGTGAGAAAAGTCAGTTTGGGAGTATGGGGCAAACCCCCACATCTTTCTTCCATTGCAGCATGCCCCTTGCTTCCTAAAGAGGGTCACTTTGGCTCTACAGAAGAGGCTTGCCTCTGCTCTGCTTGGACTCATTTTTTTGAGAGGCAGAAGACTTCAAAGAGGGCATTTTAGATCTATCATTTTATCTATTGTTTTACCATTTTGGGACAGGCGAGTGGATATACGGAAGTGTTTCAGTCATTTTCACTGTTTGTTGCCTTTGTTATTTATTTATCTTTGAATTAAAGTTTTATTCTTGTAAGTTTCTGTGTTTTCAATCAATGTACACAGTGCTTTATTTGTGTGGTATCAGTCTTGAGGCTGGAAGCTGCTGTTGGTGATGTGGGTATTCCTTGAGGAGGGAAACTGGTTTGATTTTGGTGCAGGGGATGCTTTCGGCCATGAAGAGTGTCCCATGGTGCCCATAACCATATTGTGGCAGTGAGGACTGGACTCAATTGCCCAGCCCTCTGAGGAGCCTGCCAAGAGCTGCAGAGAGAAGACTGGTACCGGTGAGGAATTTGGGAAATTTACCTGCCAGAGAGGGAGAGCCTGGGCCAGCACAATGCATGATGCAGCAGCACCACTTTATAAACATGATGTCCGTCCACCTGGGTGGTGCATTGCTGATAACATCAGCCTCGTGTGCTGCTGCATGGGATTTAAAAGCCCCTGGGGAAGTGCCAGTAAGGGAGGGTGGGGAAACAAGCACCAGGCAAGTGGAGCCTAGCAGCAGAGCAGGCTGATAGCCACTGAAGCAGCACGGCACCTATGGAGCAGAGTCCCCACCAAGGCAGGCATGGGGGCACTAGGGCCCCTCCATGTGATTTCCATGCTCTTATGCCCAACTCTTCCCTCCCCCCCTCGCTTCTTTGCCCTTTGAGGAGAGGACACCGGAGAGGCAACTTCTTTCTTTTTTTTTTTTGCATTTTCTTTTTCTTCCTTTTTTTTTGGATCCTATCATTGACCCTCTGGGTCTCAGAGAGAGGGCACTTACTCCAGCAGTGGACGGCCCAAACAAACAGGCCCAGAGAAAGGGGCCCACAGACCAGAGGTGGAAAAAGCCCCAGACCTACCTACACTGCAACATCTAGCGACTGGACACAGAGCTAAACTATGCACCCTCATCAGCCTCTGAGTGAGCCTGGATGGTGACCTGGAGCAGCAAAAATGGTTGGAGAATCTTCAAAACCTATGGTTGGTGAGTGGATGGGATGTAAGGAAGGTGGCTCCCCAAGTCAGCCTCCACAGTAAGGTGAGTGCCCTTCTGGGGGCCCATCAAGTACCTTCCTATCCTTGGTATGACCAAGATGCGGCAGATGAGTTGGGGGAAGTGGGGGCTCAGCCAGGGTGCTTGCAGCCTATCTATCATTAAAACTGCAGGCATGACACGTGTTATGGTTATGAACACAAGCACTACAGGTTCATGGCTGCTGGTAAACTTCCCTTACCCAGGTCACCTCAAGACCTTTTTGGTTGTTTGTGGCTTGACTGCCTGCCCCCCACCAGTGCTATCAATGTTGGGGCACTTTTACATAAAACCGAAAAGGGGGTTCTGTGAAGCCTGTCATGGACCTAAAATTGGAGCTGCTTTATGAATAGCATGTGCTCATTGTTCCATGGCTCCTGGGCTGGCTCTTCCACACACACTGGACTCACTTGAACAAACTACTTAGGCTGGCCTATGCAAAGTCTTTCAGGCCTCCCCCATATGGACCCTACTCTGCAGCTTACTGCCTTCTCACATGCCCACTCACTGAGACCACTACACTGCCCGCTCACTGGAGCTACTAGGTCTTATGCTCCTTGGGCCTCAGGTGTCTGATGATATCCCTCACCTGTCCTCTCTATGGGGTAGCCCACTAGGTCATGGGGATTGAGACTATATAGCACCCCATCCCCACCTTTCACTGGGGAGGCACAGGTGTGTCATTTCCTGGAGATTGTCCCACCACAGGCAGTCCTACAACACCATCCAACCACAGAAGGGTGTAGTTTTAGGTCATTCCTCAGGACCAGGAACCTCCTCCATCCCCATAGTTCCTACCCTTAACCTCCATGCTGTTCTGGGAGCAGCAGATCTCTGGCTGGGTGATGTTGTCTCTCTGACTACCTAGATGTAACTCCCAGCTCAGCTCCTATGGTCAAGGCTTATATTGAGGCTGCTCAGGCCTTCCTCCAATCCCAGAGCCCTCTTGTGGTTGTGTGACTGCTTCATTAGGCCTCCCGAAACCTGCTGGCTGCCCCACAGCCTGCTCAAGCCTCTTAAAGTGGTAGGTACCAAAGGTGTCCTGCCATACCATGTCCAGATGTTAGCCCTGAATAGAGAAGAAACAGAGGCCTTTTGTGCAAGCTTGCAACATTGCAAAGATCAAATGCTCTGCACTGGGGGTCCAGTGGTGCCTGGCCTCAGATCGGAAGTTGGCAGTCCAAGGGTGCCCAGGGAACATGGTAAGATTTCCAGACTGGCAGAGTTGTGCCCAGATGGCCGTTGGCAGGCCAAACCACCCGTCCCCTGCTAAATCCTGTATGGCTGCTACCACGCTACATATTGGCTGTAGGCAGCCTGGCTGCCCTTGCCCCTGCCCATTTGCCATAGAATCAACCCCAATGCCCCCCCCCACCCTTCATCTCCCTACAAGCCAGCCGATTTCCAGCAGCCATGATGCCACATAACCCACAAAATCTGGGCTTGGGGTACACATACCTCCCAAACAACTGGGTCAAGAGGCTGGCCATGCGCCCACCCTCCTCATAGGGGCCCCTCATGTCACCACTGCAGCCTCACCATGTCCCTGCAGCATGTTTCCCACAGCCAGTGGATGATGATTTGTTTGTGCAGGCAGAAGGCAGCCCAAGTCACTATACCCTGTTCCTGCTCATCCTGGTTTGGGACCCTACAGCACTGGGGGCAAGCCTGGGCTGCCATGCAACATCCACCAATGGCTGGATGGCTACCTGTCACAGCACTACATGTTCCTGCCCCTGCTGCTGAGGATGGCATTGCCACAGGATCAACGCTTTCCTGGGTGTTTGAGAGGCCATTGCCCACACAGCCTTAGAAGCATGGCCAACTTAATAAAAAATCTTGTACTGTTTCCCTCCTGCCTCTCTGCATGCATTGGGGGTACAACCTGAGGGCAGGGGGTGTAAAAAAAACCCCCAATATATAAATATTAATTAATTAAAATAACAGGAAAGAAAAATATGTGTAAAAATAAGTGTAAACATTATGAAATTAATGAAAGTACAGTACTGAATTTACACTTAAATAAATTATGTAAATTAATAAAAAGCACAGCTCTCACTGATCTACATACATCAGCATTCTGTGAGCTATAGGTGCCTTCTGCTGTAATTTAATACTAAGAGGTCAGCAGAGTAGATTGTTATGTTGTGCCCCCTTCAGTATTTAACTTTGACTGGCACATGGAGCAATTTATGGGATTTTTGAGTGGTCACATGTACACAGTGACAGAAATAAGTAAAGCCCACCATGTCAATTTAGGGGGCATAGAATGATACATTGAGGAATAAACCCCCATCATGTGTGCAAGCACTAGGGCTGTGCAAAGCTTCAGTCCCTGATTCAATTCAGCAGAAATTTGGCTCAATTTGGTGCCCTAATCTCCAAATCTGAATCGAACCAGGGGACCCTTTAATTTCTCTGAATCGAACTGGAACCCTCTGAATTGATTCGGAGAGCTTCAAAAAGATTTGAGATTCAGATATAGATACAGGTTTAAATGTTTTTTCTACATACCTCTAGGTAGCAGGAGCTTGTGAATGCTGTGATGCTGGGGCGGATGGAGCATCCCACAGAAACATGGGAGGGCTCCTCAACATGCTGGACAGCAGACCTGGAAGTGGACCAGATGCACCTCTGGCCCATTTCCAGGTCTGCCAGGGAGCACACTGGGGAGACCCCCCATGCCCCCACCAGCTCAGCAACTGGTGCCTTCTGGGTCTGGGGGGGGCACCCAGAGTCCCCCTGTGGCCGATTGCCGAGCTGGGGGGTACAGGGGACATGGGGGGGGGGCACTGTGTGTTCCCCGGCGGACAAAAAAGTTGACTGGAAGTACTTTTGGTCCACTTCCAGGTTCGCCACTGAACACGTGGGGGCTTCCCCCCACATTCCTGTGGGATGCTCCATGCACCCCAGTACCACAGCATTCACAACCCATGCGAGTACCTCAAGGTATTTAGAAAAAACTTTTAAAGTTGTGTCTATGGCCAATTGCTGATTCTCCAAATCGGCATCGAATCCTCAGATTTGGATTTGGCCAAATTGAATCAGGGCCAGTGATCCAAATCAACAAATCAAATCACTGTCCCTGATTCGGGCTGAATCTGAATTGAATAGGGCCCAGTTTGCACACCCCTAACAAGCACCCTCAACATCAGCTTGTTCCCATGTCAGTTCCATTTGCTTTAATTTCTCCATTCTGACACTCCCTGCCTCCCTGCCTCCCTCCTTCCCTCCCAATCCTCTCTAATAAGGAAAATAAATGAAGTATTGATTCACATGCAGTGTTTGTCACGTTTCTGAGGGAAGCCTCTCTCTGATTCTTTACAGCCAGCAGGAATAATCAAGCAAAAATTATGTGATTGACAATGCACATCTGGGGCTTTTCTGCCACTGAAGAGGGATAATTGAGACTGAATAGCAGTTTCCCATTCATCCTTGCTGGAGACCATTTTATAGTCTGAGCCTTCATAAACATTCCAGAGTGCAGAATGGGTGCCTTGACATTTCATTCCCTGCCTAGGAAGGAAGGAATAGCTCAGTGAAGATGAGTGGGAAAAGGGGCTATTGGAGCAATTCAGTCCAGGTGACTTGCCCACAGTTATACAGGAAGCACATGTGGATTCTGCTGCCTCTCGGTCCTGTGCTTTAACTACTAACAAACTTTCTTTGCAGCCCTTTGCTTCCCTGTCTGCAGCTTCACTGAAGTGCTCAGAAGGGAATGTAACTTTCTACAGACATGAGCCAGAGCCCCTTGAAGTTCGTGGGAGCCTTTCTGCTCACTTCAATGAGCCTGGGGTGAGCTTTGAGGTGCAGTCTCAGTGATACGCACAGAGAGAGACCTCTTTGCCCCAGAATGCAGTGTCTGCACATATTCATGCCTCAGATCTCCTTAGCTGTTTGCTCCTGTATTGCATGACCGACTCATGCCCAGTCGCCTGTCCACTGTCACCCAGAATTACAGCACTGCCCCTTGCCACATTTCTTGTTCCCTCCAGCTATCAGGTTAAAAGTTTAAAAGCAAAATAGGGATTCATTCATCCCTCTTCTGTCTTTGAGATACCCGGCCCCCTTCAAAATCCAGCTGCCATATTTGGCTCAAGGCTCTTTGGGTAAATGTGATATCTTTTATTTGACCAAATAAATAGTCAGAAAAATTGTTCTTTGCAAGATTTTGGGTACAAACACCCTTTTCCCAAAAGCTTGCAAAGAACAATTTTTCCAACTACTTACTTGGTCTAATAAAAGATATCGCATTTACCCAATGAATTTTGTCTGCCTATGTGCTTAGACCAACAGCTACAGTCAACACCCCTGAATATTTGGCTCAACAACTTCCTGACTCCAATGTACGGGTTGACTGTACATTGTGCACAGAAATGGGAAACATTCATTGTTTCTTCATTTCCCAGACTTTTGGTTGCCTATGGTGACACCTGTCCCATCTCATCCTTGGAGTCTAAGCCAGCACTTCCTTCTAGGAATGCTGCTCAGTCAGCTTTAACTCAGCCCTCTTTTTCCCTTCCTCTGTCTTCCCCATTGGTTAGTCTATGGCCCAAGGATTTCTTTTTTCCTTCTTAATCTGCCTGGCTCCAGACCAGCTGGTCACTTAATGAATAGCCTATAATTTTTGTGCAAAAAATCTGTGCACTGCAGAGACACAGAGGTAATGTGTCACTGGTGTTACTGCTGCCAATATTTATTTAATGGCCTCACTTCTCAGTGGGGAAGCTGGAGTGACTGAGCAATGCAGGAAGGAATTAAGGCCTTCTCTACATGAGTTGGGCCACTGTTAAGATTCCCACTGGCAACCAGACATATGAAAACTAAGCTATCCTGTGTTCAGTCATGCTCTACATGCATTAACTCTATTTTTCATATCCAGCCCAGGTCAGTGGTGAGCAACAATACTGTGCCTTCATGGCGCAAGCTGCCATTAGCTGTGATCATGTTTCTGTGATGGAGGCACAAGAAGCATGTGGCCACTTAACTCAGGCTGCATAGGCACTGATGAGCTATAAGGGTAGGACTCTGTAATGTGGAGGTGGAGGGCTCCATCTGCCATTTCTAGGCCCCCAGGTAACTTCACCACACAATAATTTTCTTGTTGACAATCTCTCAAAGACCCCAGGGCATCTCCCTCTTGTAAGGTGTCTCTCACCTGTATCCAGAGCCACAGATCTGTCAGGAGGAAGAGGAGGATATTCACATGACTAATGTCCCTGCTGGGAGTTAGGACTCTTGGGCTCCAATTCCCAGAGAGATGTGTCTACAAATGCTTGGACAGCCTGAGAAGGAAAACCTAAAAGAACGGAAAGTTCTCTCTATAGGATGTGGGAGAAGCAGTTGCCTACACCTTTCACTGCCTTCTCCCCTCCATAGCTGTCACTGGAGTCACTGGATTCAGACGTGCATTTAAGTTCCTTCAGGAGCTGATCCCCACAGCTTTAATTTGCTTGTGTGATTATTTATAATTCCTGTTCATTTCTTTTCACTTTTCAGTGTAATTAGGCAGAGGAGCAGCCTTTGTTCTCCAGTCAAAAAGCAATTAGCTGTACTTTTTGCCTCATGGTTGTTTTTTAATTAGTTCTTTGTTGTTGGCTTTTGTCCTCAACAGAAAACAGAGTAAGGGCAAAGACATGTGTCACCTGCATCTGTGCTAGTTGGGAGTGCGAGCAACAGGCCTGTGCTCCTCCTGCCTTGGGAGCACACACCTGTTGCTGATGCTATCCTACTCCTCAAGGTATGCAGTCATAGCAGGCGCACAGACGGTTACAAGCTACATCCTTGCCAATGAGGCTACTGGCACTGTCTGACATTGTCTTTTTGATATATGGAAGCAGTCTCTCAAACCACTGCACCTCAGAGCTCAGGTGACTAGTTTTAGAGTTAAATAATGAAAGCTTTCAATATTGTGGTTGTGGCCTGATTTGCATCTTTAGGACAGATTTTGTAAAGCTTATAATTCTCAGGAAATTATCATGTTTCATCTCTTCTTTTTATGGAAGTTTACTTGGAGAACTAAAGAACTGGACTGGAAGATTTCTGAACTCACAACTGAAAGTAGACTACTGGCCCTTTAACAAAGAGACACTTCCACTTTTTTATTTCAACAAAATCCAAAGAGTTTTAAGGAGTCTGATCAATTAGGGGTTTGTGATGTTGTAGTCTTAGCAGTCCTCCACTTGGCCACAGAAAATGGGTGGCGGCAAAAGCTAGCCATGAAAATAAATGTATTTTTTTTAAAGACAAAAACTTTCAGTCCTGATTTACTCTATATAAAGCTGGGGAAAAGGTGCAACTCTAAAACTGTTTTAGGACATCTTGGGTCCCAAGCAACTCTAAAACCCAAGATAGGCCTTCTTGAGTCCTGTCTATTTTAGAGAAATTTGCATTGGTGCAACTACAGGTGTGGACAGAGGTACCAATTATAGTGAGTTAAAATAAGGGGCATTTATCACATACCAGGCATTGTATGGTAAAGGTTTTATGCGTCTGCTCCTATCTCATTGTAAGTGTAAGAAAAATGGTAGCAACTTAGCTGTCTTTCCCTTCAGGCTTTAGCTTCCACTTACTGTAGGTTAGGGCAGATATACAAAACAATTATCATGAAGCAGCTAATACAGAGTACATTATCACACACACACATATGCACTTTTTATTTGCTATAATATGTTCATCTGTCCATACCCTACAATGATGTAAGTCTCTAATAAAGCCCCCACAAAACATTGGATCCATGCAAAGTAGGGCTTAATCCATCAATTACCAGACTGTGCTACTGTACTACCAGAAATTACTGCTCATAGTGGTAAAATGCTCTGGGCATCAGTGTTGCAAGAGATGGACTCAGAAGAAACACAGGTGCAAATCCCTCTTCCATCTATTCAAGCCTGCCTTTGCGAACTGGGTTATATTCAGTGGTTTAGTCGACATGTTCAAAAGCAATTGGTCATCCCACTTGTGTCTGTGAGTGAAGGGCTAGACTTAAAAGGATAGGAACGTGGGACTGGAAGGGGCCTGATGAGCCACTGACTCACCCCCTGCACTCACAGGCTTTCAGTCAAAGGACTTTTCAAAGCACCACTTCAAACACTCACTCACCCCAGCTATGAGGAATAATATCTGCAATGCCAAGAAAATGCTACAGGTAGAAGCCAGGGAAACAAGGACCCCATCACTGGATTGACAGGGTAGCAGTTAGTCAATATGCTGAAAGGATCTGAGGAAATGGACCAGGTTCCATGTTACAGAGGAAGATAACCTCCACCCACTGCTTGCCGTGGTCCATATAAATCAATCAGACCCAAGGGAAAATTCCCCCAAATCTGTCAGCTGGTGTGACTCCGACTGTCAGAGTTCTGCAGACCCACACCACACATGCAGGTGCTACCTGCATGTGGCACTTGGATGGTTGCACAAATGCTACTTAGGCAATTATTTGTATGTCCTTGTGTAGTAACAGCATGGTTTTGTGATGGAGATCACAGATCTCCCTTTTAAAGAGATAGATCTACTCCTTTTTAAGTCCACAGACTCCCATTGACTTCAATGAAGATGAATCTGGTCTTAAATATCCTCTGGTGCTTTGCCTAAGAGGATACGTTGTAGTATTGCTGATGAACACTTTCCTTTTGCCTCACAGCTGTAGGACTTGTGCGTGCTATATGGGGGCATCTACATGCAAATTCCTTTGAATATACAATATGCACAGCATTACAGACAGAGAGGTGGGGTGAGGAGAGGGGGAAGTCATTCCAGAGACGCAGAATATTATTAACTTATCAGGGCTGCAAAGAATTGCTGCAAAATGCAATTACTTCCAAAGCTAGCTATTATTATGTAAGCAAATGGCAATTCCAAAGCTCAAAGGAGGAAATGCAGTCCTGGCATTCAGAAAAATACATTGACCAACCCTCTGTGTTGTAATTAAAGGCTGAGAAACTAACTGCTGTGCCTGCTGTAGAAAAACTGCTCTAAGTGAAGGATTAATTTCACAAAGAGAAATGGAATCGGATAGCCCCACTGCCACTGACATTATATAGACTGCACTGATAAACTTGCAGGGAAAGTAATTACTCCAGCCAGCCAGCAGGCTCAGGCATCAAAGCCTCTGCTTCACTGCTGTGCTGAGACTAACCTATTTTCCATGTCTCTGCTGAATACATAGGTTTATACCAAAAGTGATACACAAGTGCATGAGACACACGGCAGGATGTCCCAGTCCCTGAGTGGATCAGTTTGTAAGGCAAAGCAACAGGTTACTGGAATACACAGCTTTAGAGTAAAATGTATGCAATCTTATAAAACTGACCTTATACAAATGCTTAGTCCTCGTGCAATACATCTGGAGATGCTGATGGTGCAGGGCGAGGAGTCAATGAATTTAAAATCTTGATCACCTTTGCCTTCAGGGCAGTTGGAGGTGGGGGAGGGGCTGGATGGTCCAAGTTGGGGACCATGTGTTGCTTTCACCTTTAGGATGTAGATCCAAACCTTCATTTTCTGTGGAGGGCTGTTTGTACACCTCTATGAAACCACAACTTCTGGTCTTGGTCTAGTATGCAGGTGTTTGCACCACATAAAACACCATCCTAAGTGGGCTCACTGTTAGCACCCTCAGTAAATATAGGCCAAGGGTCTAACAGACTAGGTACAATGAACTGCTGACTTGTCTCTAGAAGTGATCTCCCTAAGCCAGGGCTCAGGTACAGAAGGGCTGTGGGGGACGCTTGTACTAATACTTCCCACTGTAGGTACTAAGACCAAGGCCAGCTGTTAGCTTCAGAAGCTCTGTAGAACAGTAGTAGGCCAGCTTTTGGAGCAGCAGGTCAGATCGACCCAGCTTGGGCCCACAGCAGGCTGATTGTTCTGACCCAGGCCACTGCCACTACTGCTGTTTGCCCCACCATCCAGCCACAACCCAGACAAAGCCCTTGCCCTGAGTCCACAGGGTAGATCCAATGGCTCTGCACTGGATGCAGGGAAATGAGAATGCAGGGAATCTCTCTGCCCTGCAGGGCACGTACAGGTAGGGAGGGTTTGTCAGTAAAATGGGGAACCAGACTCTTTGTTAAAGGGACCTGGTAATTGGCAGGGAAATGTGGGGCACGTGAGAATCACAAAGGTTTGGAGAAGGCAGGAAAATCTGGGCAACTGGGATGAGTTTGAGCCCCAAAGTCAATTCTGCAAAGTCAAGACGTGGGGAAGGGTCATGTCAGATAGTTGCATAAAAGGCTTGTTGTTAAAATAGGCACTGTGTGTCTGTGAAGTTCATATCAGGGCTGGAGACAGACGGAGTTCAGTTTCAGGCATGATTTCACAATATTGTACAGCCCTTTCAAGGGTGGGGGTCTCTGGGTTCTCTGGATCCCACCTCCCAATCACCCAGCACTCCTGGATGTCTAACCAACCTGTAAAGCTGTGTGCCCAACCCACTCCCTGCCCCAATTCAATTCACAACTATTTTGCCTGCTCTGAACTGCAGCTGTCTGTTAATATATTTTATCTCAGCTACACAGAGGCAATGAGTAGTCCATAGCTCTCATTTGTGACCTGCAAATGTTTTTATATTTTGTCCCCTTTAATCAATTAAATGTGGGGTTCTGTGGTCCCTCCCTCATCTCAGGAGACATGTCTTTTGTTACTATGGTCAGCTGTGTCCTTCTCCCTGGCTTTATGCAGCCTAGTCACTAATACCTTTCCTTCCCCTTCATTCCCTGTCCCCTCCACCAGTCTCTCACCCACTGACTGCCTCAATTTACATTTTCACTGACTGGCTTTCTTGCATGCATACCAGCCTCCAGCTTCTATTCCATCCAGGAAGAGCACAGACTAACTGCAGATTCTTCCTCAGCCTGACAAAGGGTGTGTGTACCCAAAAGTTTGCAAAGAATTTTTCCAACTATTTTAGTTGGTCTAATAAAAGATACCAGATTTATCCAAAGAACCTTGCCTTAGCATTGAAGTTACTTCAAAGATTAAAAAAAACAAACAGATGAGTAATTCTCTGGTCCTGTTTCTCCATCAGTAAAATGAGGGTAACCCTGCTCTCTGGAGTGTTGGAGTAATATGCTCCCGCTGCTCTTTGAAGATGAAGGGCACCAGATGTAAGTGTGAAGTATTATGGCACGGCCATATCTATAAGCACAGGCATTCTGGTCAACAGTGCAGAGCTACATAGAGCCGGCCTGCTTGCTCCAGTGATTCAAAGCTTTAGATATGTTAAGTCATTTGATTTCCTGAAGTGTTTTCATTTCTCATTTTTCCTTTGGAGTGCAGGGATAATTGAGGTCAGTGTCACAGGCAGCCTTCCTGGCATTAGGTGCCTACACATAAGGGGCCTCATTCTGATCCCTGTTTATACGACTGGTTTTGTGATTATTGCCTTAAAAACCCTTTCTTTTCAGTTATGAGAATGAGGCTGAGAAGTGGGAGCTCTGCAGGTGCACTGGATCAAAATGTCATCAGTGGATCCTCTCAGCCAGAGAGTCAGGGAGAGGAACAGGCCTCAGCTTCCAGTAGTTAAAGGCCTAAGAAGTCCTAATTTGGGTTGCAGCCCTCTGTCATGTCTGATACTCACTGACAGATCTGTCTGGCACAAATTGATCTAATCCCTGGCTATATTGTTGGCCTCTTCTACTACATCCTGTGGCAGCGAGTGCCCCAACTGGTGAACAGACATTCCCCCAGCTCCTGATTCACACCCCTTACGAACTTATAGGCAGCTACCATGTTTTTTTGCTGATCAGCTGCCGTGGGCGGTCAATTAAGCCGGAGCAGTGGAAATTAGGCGCGGAAGCGGGAAACCCCTCCATTTGCTCCCAACCCCGTCAGCCCAGTCCCTGGGGAAGCTGAATCTGGGAGAGGAAGTTCTCCAAGCCCTGCTAGGAAGAAGGGTGCTCAATGTGGGGAAGGAAGAGGGAAATGTTTCCCCTTGCCTATTTTGCGGTCCTGTCTGGCTCCCGCAGGCGGTCAATTAACCCGGCGCGGTGGCAATTACAAAAAGAGGAAAAAACCCTGTTTGCTTGCAATGCTGGCATCCAAGCGCCCAGGGCGAAGATGGGCAGAGACCAAGGGATTGCTTTGAGTCCCGATAGCCAGGAAGGGAGCCTGGTGTTAGCAACAAGTTTTGTTCCATTTTTTTTCTTTTCCTTTTGCCGGAATGGAACCCAGAGGCATGAATCAGCTGTTAGTCATGGTTGGGTGAGGGAGTCATCACCCCTCCTTTTTTTGTATTTTTTTAAACATTAAAGTCGTGGCAGGAAAGAACAGAGAGCGAGCCGACCCAGCTAGACTGGTGGAGGTCAAGACACACAGGAAGAGGACCAGTGAATGTCAACCAGGCACAGAGGCACGCACCCATATCTGGTGATCGCCTGACAAACATCATCAGGTTTATATCTGCCCACCTACTAAGCTTATCTAAGTCAGCCTACATCACTAGCCTATTCTGAGGTGTGGATGCTATGTCCCAAAGTTTAGTGTCATTGGCAAACTTGGCCAGTGTGCTTCTGACACCAATGTTCACATTGCTGATAAAGATGTTAAAGAGAACCAGTTCAAGGACAGAGCCTTGGGGGAAACCACTGGTTACAGAGCACCATAATGATGCATTTCCATCAACTACTACTCTCTGGGTCTGACCTTGGAGCCAGTTTCCCAGCCATCGGACTGTGGTGTAGCCGAGGACACAGTTGGTCAATTTTTCCATGAGGAGACCTTGGGACACTTTTTTAAGTCCAGATATATGATGTCAATCTCTTCTCCCTTGTCCAGGTGATTTGTCACCTGGTCATAGAAGGAGATGAGATTGGTCAGGCAAGACCTACCCACAACAAACCTGTGCTGGCTGTCCCTCAGGATGTTGCCATCAACATCAATTATCAAGAAGGGTCTCTTTGATAATTTTCTCCAGAATCTTACCAAGGATTGAGGTCAAGCTGATGGGCCTGTAATTCCTGGGATCTACTTTCCACCCTTTCTTGAAGATGGGTACCACATTGGCCTTCTTGCAGTCTTCAGGTACTTCACCTGAGTGCCACAAGTTTTTAAATATTTTTGCTAATGGTTGGGCTATGAAACCTGACAGCTCCTTGATTACTCTATAGAGTGTAATCTTTCAGGATCAGCTGCCTTGAAGATGTTCAGCCTCTCAAGGTATTCCTTTACAAGGTCTACACCGATGCTGGGTATAAAGACGCCCTCACCCTAGCCATCCCACATCATGCTAGGCAGGGCAGTCCCTTTGGGCTGATGAAAGACCGACGCAAAGTACTCATTAAGCAGGTTGGCTTTTTTCCTGGGTGTTGATTATCAGCTGTCCCATTTGACTTAGCAGGGGTCCAACGTTACCCTTGCTTTTTTTCCGACTCCCTACATTTTTTCTGACTCCCTAGGTCATAAGGTCATAAACTACTAGAAGACCGTTTCAGGCTGGACGTAAGGAAGAATTTCTTTACTGTCCGAGCCCCCAAGGTCTGGAACAGCCTGCCACCAGATATGGTTCAAGAGCCTACATTGAACACCTTCAAAAGCAAACTGGATGCTTATCTTGCTGGGTTCCTATGACCCCCGCTGACTTCATGCCCTTTGGGCAGGGGGCTGGACTCGATGATCTTCCAAGGTCCCTTCCAGCCCCAATGTCTATGAAATTTATGATATCTAAAAAAGGAATTTTGTTCTTATCCTTGATATGTGAAGCCAGATGGAGTTCGGTTGCAGCCTTGAATTTCCTGATCCTCTCCCTGCAGACACAAACCAGTGCTAAGTACTCTTCCTTGGTGGTGATTGCAGCCTTCCATCCTTTATAAGTCTCTCTTTTTAGGTGAAGGAAGTCCTTAAGTTCCCTGCTGAGCCAAGGGGGTTGCTGTGCCCTTTTATTACCCTTCCTCCAAGATGGGATAGACAACCTTTGTCAGGATTGCTCCCCTGAGGAGCAACCACTCCTCTTAGACTCCTCTTCCTGTAGAGTCACGGTTGCTTAGGGCTGCAACAATGAGCCTCTTGAGCTTGTCAAAGTCAGCTTTCCTAAAGTTGAGGACTTCTGCATTACTGACTGACCTGCCAGCTTTGTAATGGATAGTAAAGGTGATCAGCTCGTGATCACTATCACCCAGCTTTCCATTGATTCTTAGATCACTGACTAGATCACCCCCTTTGGTTAGTAACAGGTCCAGCAATGCTTTACCTCTTGTTGGCCCATAGACTTCTTGAGTCAGGTAGAGCTCATCCACACATGTGAGTTCTAGTATTGTGAGAGATAATAAACAGTAAATCCCTATTGATTTTCTTTCCCCATTCATTAACTGAAAGACCATTATGGAACACATTTGGAACCTTTAAAAGGGGAATTGTTTCAAAAGGGCAACAGCTGGTCCATTCTAACAGTTATGTGTGAACAAGCTGGGAAGGATTCAAATATAGCAAACTCCATGTAGCTTTAACCCTGGATGAAACAGTGTTTAAGTTGAAGGATTTGTGCCACCTTTGAAACATTCGTGGCTTATTCACACATAACTATTAGAAGTTGCAGCTGCTGTCTTTTTTAAATGATTCCAAATGTACAAGTGTTCACACCCTAAATATCCCCAATCAAGTTGTCTTTTCTCTAGCTGAAAATTTCTTGCCTCCTACAGATGACACCCTATGTCTTTGATCATCCTTGTTGCCTTCTTTGTATCTTTTCTAGTCCTACCAGATCCTTTTGGAGGTGGGGAGACCAGTACTACAGGCAGAATTCAAGGTGTGGGCACACTGTTGATTTATATAGCACAGTGGTATAGCAACATTTTCTGCTTTGTTTCCAATCAGCTTCTTAGTAATTCTCATCCTTTTTGCTAGCTGCTCAGCACTGAGCCTTTGTTTCAGAAAATCATTGAAGATAATGCCAAGATCTCCATCTTGAACAGTAACAGCTAATGGCGAGCCCATTATGGTATATGTGCATCTTGAGCTATTCTTTCCCAAGTGTATCATTTTGCCTGTGATACTGAACTTCGTCTGCAGTGTCATTACTTGTTTATTTGATTCACTCCACGATCATTTTGAGCATATTTCTAATTTTGACAAGATGTGGGGACAGGATTGTATTAACAACCTTGCAAACCACTGCTCCAGCTGTAGATTTTCCAATCATAATTGATCATCCACAGATTTCCAGGGTGTTCAGTTTCTACAACAATAATGTACCTAATCTGACCTTTACTTCAGGGTCATTGTTAAGTCTCTTGCTGGGTATTCTCCTTTCCAATGTTGGGGCAAGCTCCTCATAGAGCTCCCTGGATATCTCTTTATGTGAAACCTGGGGGGTCACTGGTCAGTCGGTCCCATCACAACATGGTCCCACAAACCTGGGCTCATGTTCAGCAGTGGTAATCTTCATGTGGATTCTGCATGTCCACATAGTCTTGGTCATTTTGTGTTCTTGGGCTATGTCTAACTGTAGCCTCCTGTCTCTATGTTCTCCTGCCCCAAAACAAACTTTGAGACTGCCAGTCTCTCCTGGCCACAGTCATGATAGGGGGGACTGAGGTGAGCTAGACAGACGACTGTGGAGGGGGTGCTGTGCTATACACATTTTGGCCAAACATACTTGTTTTTTTAACAATACCCACTTAAGGCGCTATGCCTCTGCAGGCTGTGGGCAGGAGTGGGGTGGGCTCAGCTGCTCAGAGTGGGAGCCCTGGGGGGAGGCAGGGTGTTTGGACAGGGGCAGCACTGGGAGGAGTGGCTATGGGCAGCTAAGCCAAATTTTGCATCAGGGTTCAGATGAAGGTATCTCAAAACAGAGCCTCTTCTGTAAATTGTGTCTGCACTGACTGCCAGCCTTGAGCTGTTTTCAGAATGGGAGGGAGGAAAGGGAGAGGAGGGAGTTCGGTCTGGGGTTTTTTCAGCCCCTGCTGGAGAGTGGGGCAGGTGTATTGGAGCACTCCCCGAGGTTGGGAGCTCCAGTTCACCCACCCCACCCTCCAGTGCCAGCTGGGGAACCCCTAGAATGACCTCCTGCTGCTCTCTTTCCCCCTCCCATTCTACAAACAGGGTAGACTGGCCGGGAAGAGGGGCTGTTGCTAGAGGAAATGCTGCAGGCTGCAGCCAGCAGATAGATTTCCTTCTCCCCTGGAACCAACAGTGAACTTCTGTTTGATCAGGGGCATCATTGTAACTCAAAATGCTTCCTCAACGCATTCTCAGGTACAGTGCGGAGATACACTTCTGTCTGCGCCCAAACAGCCACATCTCTTGGGTCTGGTAATTAGCAACAGTAGAATTCAGACTTTTGGCATTTAGCAGCACACTATTATTACATCACTAGGGTGAATGCCAGGGAATGGTTTTTGCAGGATGAGACCATTTCCTACCACAACCCCAATGTTAACAGGAAAGCTGCTCCAATGGCTTGTGAATGCAAGCACTGAACAGTGCAGCAAATTATGGTACTCAGCCTCAGGATATGACCTGCCTGGCTCTGTTGCTTGTCAGAGCCAGCCAGAATGCCAGCACAGTCACAGGGTATGAATGAAGCACGCTAACACCAACAATAAAACTGTACAGTGGAAAGTGGGCTACTATTCATTGACAAGCACACAATTACTTAACCTGTGGTATAACATGTAGACAAGGCTGTTGTACTTTTAATCTGTATTAGCAGGTAGAAGTAAGCTTCAAGAGGAGTCTATTTTAGTAGACCAAGTTATAGCCAAGGTATAATTTGATCTGCTAAAATCCAGCCAAAGGTGTTAAACTGTATTTCAATTGGTAGTAATATCTAGTTAAAGTAGCTTGACTGATTTTTTTTAGAGTTGTCTACATGGACACACGAGGGAAAGTTAACAGGTATAAAGTTAATGGGTGTGATGCCCTTGTTCAGAAGTAAAGTGGGCTGAAAAGAGATGGCTGTGTTTGTTATCCAGTACCACAAAGCTCCTTTGATCTCCTGCTTAAGGTCACCATGAAACTGTGATTTAGTTTTCAAAGGTCTGATAAGACCACAGCCCCCGATAGCTTGCAAATCCCATCTAGACACAACTCTGCCTACAAGAGCACTTGTACATGTGATAACAATTTAGTCCTCACTGAACTAAGCAGGTTTATTTTATGCCCCCAAATTGACATGGTGTGTTTTAATTTGTTCCATCACTGTATACAAGTGACAGCTCTAATAGATCTCAGTGCACTTTTCACAGTAAGTTACTGTGGGGGCGCTGCATAGCAATCCACCCTCTTGATCTCTCTGGTAATCAGTTACAGGAGGGGCACTGCCAAACCGTTTATCCCCGCTACAGACTGGTCAGTAATGTGTAGCTCACTGGTCGCTGACATATACAGTTCACCAAAACTGTTGTGAGTTCATTAATTTAATAAATTTAAATAAGTGTCATTTCACTAATTTCATTACTTTTTAACACATATTTTTAAACTGCCATTGTGTGGGGTAAGGACCTGCCCCTGCCCCACAGCACAGGGGCTGTTTGGCCCGCTGGCAGCTTACCCCTCAGCTAGAGGTGGTGGTGGTCAGGCTCTGCCAAAAGAAGGATCGGGCCCCTTGCTGCATCTGCCTGGGTGCCCCAGGGGTCCTACCTGTGCCCCTCACTCCCAGGCTATGCTGGTGTCTTGGGAAGTGGCCGCTGCCTGTACAGACACCCCCAGCCCCGCAACATGGCCCTGCCCAGGGTACTTACCTGGCCCATGCTGCCCCTGACTCCCCAAGGAGTGCCATGATTGCCAGGGCACTGTTGCCCCATACTGTCCCTGCTTCATACAAGGAATATAAAACCACCTGCCTGATTTACGCTGGCTGGGAGCAGTTTCATTTCCTGCTAAAAAATAAATTGCAGCTGCCCGGTCCCAGCATTACAGAGAGTGCTTCTGTTGACTTAATTTCTGTTGTTTAGGGAGATGACACAGTGAAACTGGCAGAAAAACTCTTCTGCCACCATTTGCCTTGTCACTAGGGGATTGTGCTGCCATTGCTCTGCTGGCATGACTCTGGCAGCAGCAGCCCTGTAATGCAGACAAGGTTTGTGATGTTTATTTTGTGTACTAGACCCCTATAAAAATAATAACCATCCCTAGCCCTTGCATATTGCTATTCATCTGCAGTTCTCCAAGTGTTTTGCAAAGGTCAGCAGCAGTAAGCCCATTATACAGACAGATAAGAACTCTGCATGCCAGCCCAGATTTTCTGTAGTGCATTAGAAAGGACACATACACAGGGTTCTCTCCAGGATATCTCCATTTCATCTTCATTTCTGTTTTATCTCAAATAAAAGATGGAAGCACAGACTGCTATAACCCTACTGTATGCTTTTTATTTCAAGTTCAATTTTTTTCTCTGTGACGTAGTCAGGAAAGAGGAGCTATTGTGTCTCTTGGAATCAATATGATTGTCCTACTAATTTAAAATCCCTTGTTGGCAAGTTGGATTAGTCAAATATTTCCCCTTAAGGGATGCTGTCAAAGCTGTTAGGCAAGCCTAAAAATAGGAGATGTCATGCATATATTGATTTGTTTACTGCATGCTGTATGCTAAGTCAGGCGCTTCATAGGCTGGTTAAGTTTGGAGATGCAAAATAATGACATGTTTAGCATCCTTTAAGAAAAGCTTTAACATGAGACAGCTGTCAAGGTGGGTAGAAATGCGGGCCAAACAACCACAGCTATACCCCTTTAATCACTAGCTTGGGATATGAATCTGACAAGCTCTGAATACAGTACAAGGTGCAGCCTGCTTAGAATTACTCCCCCTGGCTTGTCAATGGGTGTCTCATTTGATACTCCATCTTACACAGCATTAGAAAACTGACATAGTTTCATAGCCCTGCAGGGCCAGAAGCAGGTTACAGACAAGTCATGTCAGGAATGTTTCAAGACAGCTCTTCATTTTGCTTTCCATGGATATTCTTTTACTTCTTACATTTGGACAGAATTATATGATGAATAACAGATTTGGTGCTATTAATGGCCTGCATGATGAGATGGAGATTATTCAAGCAGCCATAGAGCAGGCAAAATCATGCAAGGGCTCATTTGTGAAATTAGCCTTCTGGAGAATAATGGCATTATTCACAGAAAAAGCCGTTCACCCTTGTGCAGAGAGCCGAGGCAAGGTTCAGGTGCTATCTGTTAACCCCTGCAAGCCATCATATGGTTTTAGGTAGGACCTAGGGTCTGTGCCAGTCCTCTCTGCACCAGAGCAAAGGGCATATTAGGCACATTATTCAGTAAGCAGGATCTGTCCAGCTCTCTGCACCAGATAAAGGCAGAAAAACAGCCATACAAATGAAGTATTTTGGGAAGTTAATTAATCTTCCCTTGAAAATTACCACCCCACTATTGCCAACAGCAAGCAGTTAAAAATCATAAACTAGACTTCAGAAAAAGACATGAGATTGCATTAAAGAACATGAGATTTAAATACAAGCATACATATATACACATATATACACACATATACTTTTGGGACTCATTTGAGGCTTTAGGTCATATTGTCTCATGATTTCAAGCTGATCTTTGTAAGTAGGAGGGCTAAACTTTTCCATAACAATCAGAAATTGTCACTTAATCACCTGATTCCAGGAGTTGGGGCTTTAAACAATCAATCAGCTCAGAAAGACTTATAGAATCGCATGCACCGCCAACAACAGCAGCCCATAATCCCCTCCTTCCTGGGTTTCTATTTTTTAAAAATGTTAACAACTTTCCATAAGAATTAGGCATGCTCATCATCATCAAACTCAAAACGAAGAAAAATGAAAATTAAATCGACCATTATTCTCTTGTTTCACTGACACTTGCATTTCCACAACGGGCACAGAGCAACCTGTGGGTGGAGAGAGATTTCTGCTCTATTTTGCCTTGCTAACCAGTTCATTAGAGAATAAGCATGAAGCTGTCTGTTCTGCCTTGTCTCCAGGTTCATCAGCATTTCTACAGCATGTATTATCATAGCATCTCTGCTCAGTTGTGTCACCCACAATTAAACATATGTGTTTGCCCTGAGGGTGACATTTACCCCTCTATACCAGGGCATTTTTCTCTTGACTGACTGGTGGTCCAATGCAGCCTGCTCTGGGTCCATTTCCTTTCAAGACACATTGTGGTTCAATAGGCTCAAGTCTGTCCTTTGCTTCACTGCATAACTGTAAAAACAACC
Organism: Caiman crocodilus; assembly: GCA_030014935.1. Classification (NCBI taxonomy): domain Eukaryota; kingdom Metazoa; phylum Chordata; order Crocodylia; family Alligatoridae; genus Caiman; species Caiman crocodilus. The sequence goes on along the minus strand of JAGPOW010000797.1, from coordinate 27,585,456 downwards.
TTGGTTTCAGACATAAATTGAGAAATCCTGGTGCTAGCAAAACCCCTAAGTGCAACTGTGTTATGAATGGAAGTTGTGCCCATTAGAGGTGCTGCTGCTTCCAGTGGCTCCCTCCTGTTTCTGACTCATCTAGATGAAGTCATGACCAGTGAGCACTCACACATACAGTTCAGTCAGATACTCATTGCTTTGTCCACACTGGGTCAGACAGGAGGATCAGGATGCAGAGCTGGGTGACATTAGAAGGTTGATGGCATGGGGTTAGCCAATATTTGGGGCCTTGATGTTTTTTTAAGGGGGAGAAAGGGATAGTATGGGCCAGGCACATTTTTGCTCTTGCAGTCTTGTGTCCCCGACACAGCATAAACAAACATCAGCAAGTCATTTCCTTCCTGCCCAGAAATCCCCACCTCTGGGCCTAAGAGGTGTTGCCTCTCTGATTCCCCTTGGGATCATAGTTGCAACTCCTTCTCCTGGATTCTTTATTCAACTGGATTCTTTATCCTAACCCTCGTGTCTACAACCAAAGAAACCCCTCAGGCTACTTAGCTTAGCTCTGACTACCACGCTGCCTAGTGCCTCAAGTAACAGTCCCATAAACTCCTTCTAGTGAGCCTTGAAGCGGTGTATGTGGCATCCATTGGTTTAACAAGGTCTGCAATTGTCTTTGAATTCAGATACGTCTTTTCATAGCCATTAACACCTTTCACCATACACTGCTGAGATCATAGCTTCACAATCCCTATCAAGGGACTTTTATGGCAATAGCCATATCAAGCCAAAACCTGAGCTCCCCCAATGGTTTCCAGTTCATGGTTTCTCTTGCCCATCGCACTGCAGGTTGCTGAAGAGAATATTGCTTCCAGCTGCTCATGTCTGCACCCTGCATTGACAGATACATTTCAGGTACACTGAGCTGGTGGACAAGGGAAATTGCTACTGCCTGGAGTGGTCGGTGCTGTGTTTTGTGGTAGATCCTAGTGTAAAAGGGACAGGGGCCTGGGGTTACCATATGTCCAGGTTTTCCTGGACATGTCCTCTTTTTTGGCCCCCTGTGCTACATCTGGGCAAATTTTTTAAATGCAGGAAAAATGTCCAGGATTTCCTCCCTGGTCCATTTTCAAGATGACTGCTACAGTTCCCAGAATGCCTAGCGCGCACACGATTCTGAGCTGAGTTCTCAGTGAAGATCCGAGTTTTCAGTTTATCATGGAAAAACACAGACAACATGATACCACTTCAGTCAATGGGGCAGGGACAGGAACAGGAACAGGGGCAGGGGCAGGGGGTGGGAGTCACTGTGATTCTTTGTGTGCCCATGCAGACACGGACAGCCAGGCAGGGTATGGGAGCTGCCTCAGCCAAGCACCTGGATACAAGTAGGCTGGAAGGTGTCTGGGGGACGCTGCCCAGGGTGGAGGGTGCACAGGCCTCCCCTCCCTCATCCTTCAGACCGCATGGTGATTGGATTTGCTCCACCACCACCCGCAAGAGCCGGAGCTGCTGATGCAGCTGCCGCATTCGCTGCAGCCGGGACGGGACAGAGGCGGCTGGGGGAAGGGCACCAGCAGAGCCCAGAGGGGAGTGGGGAATTTGTTCTGGAACTGAGGGGCACCACCATGAGCAGGGGCAGGGCACTGGTATATCACTCGGGGCTACTTGGTGCTACAGAGCAGCGGGGGGGGAACACAGCCAAAGCTGGACCCACATCTTGTTGAGTAAAGGGGGTGGGGGAGCTCTGATTTTGTGTTAAAAATAAAAAAGTTTTAAAAAATAGGTATTTCTGCTTTATTTTATGATTGAGGCACTTGCAGGCTTCCAAATTGTTTTAAAATTGTAAAGAACTCAATAAAACATGTTAAATTGACAACAATAATTCTAATATTATAAAAGTCTTAATTTGTCGGTCTGTCTGTCCATAACGCTTCAGTCGTGCTCCAATTGGCTGACAAGCAGCCAATCAGAGTGTGACGATGCATTTGAACAGGAGTTGGTGGCATGGCAAAGCAACCCCATGATAGTGGAGACACGGGACAGAGCAGGGGAAGGGGAGAGGTTGAGGCCCCACCCTGCTCCCTGGACAGGCATCCTTTTTTCTGGAACTGGAAATATGGTAACCAGAGACAAGACTAAGACCCTACTGGGAGGGGAGATTCTAAAGGTTGGCACTGGTGCAGCCCCCTTGGAGGTGAGTGGGAAGGAATCTGAGTAGAAAAATGCTTCCATTTAACTTGAATCCCAAGAGAAACTGCAGGGGTTGGGCAATGTGTTCTATTCAAGCCAAGGAAAGGTAAAACTGGGCTGTAACTAGGATGACCAGCCATCCCTAATTGGACAGAACAGTCCCCACATGGGAACATCAAGTCCTGGAGCCCCAAGCCCACAATGGGCAACCCGTATCCTCCCCTGTCCACTATGGGCTCTGCTCAGCTTTTTCTAGCTGGACCTCCAGGAGGAGAGGAGGAGAGGAGGTCTTGTGTCCCGTCTTTCAATTTTAAAAAGGTGGTCACCCTAGCTACATCTAGCACTGTACATGTAACATCAAGTAAATAGGCCTCCAGAGAGGCCTGTGAGCTCCCCCACCTAGAAAGATGAGTACACCATCTCTGCTTGCGCTTATAGGGAGGCAGTTAGATGGGCCAAAGCTACCATGGAGCTGAGGATGGCATCCCAAGTAAAGAACAACAAGAAATTGTTCTTTAGATATATAGGGAGTAAAAGGAAGGCCCAGGGTAGACTAGGACCGCTACTAAATGGGCAGAAGTAATTGGTAACAGACAGGGGGGACAAGGCTGAACTCTTCAACGAGTTCTTTGCCTCGGTGTTCCTAAGCAAGGGGCAAGACAAGTCTCTCACTGGGGTTGTAGAGAGGCAGCAGGAGGGTGCCAGACTACCATGCGTAGACCCTGAGATGGTGCAGAGTCACTTGGAAGAACTGGATGCCTTTAAGTCGGCAGGCCCAGATGAGCTCCATCCGAGGGTACTGAAGGCA